>BDUI01003733.1:84132-94333 GCA_002335545.1 Apodemus speciosus
AAAAATGAAGGACACATTGTTGGCAATGTAAAAAGGCCATCATTTTACAAAGATATGAATGATGAATGGAACTATATTTCATTCTGGAAGATCCAAAGAGACAGTATCAAGCTGAAGATTGATTTATGCTGCCTTTTTAAAAACTGAAATGCACAAGAGATGATTTTAAATGTCAAGTGTTCATCAAAAGTTAACAGAACTTATGGATTTGGAAAGTCTTCACCTAATTTATTTCATATATTTAATTTTGCAGGAGATATTTAGGCAAATTTATGTAGTATATGTACACATGAGTTTGAAAATACCTTGCAYGTAGAGGACAATACAAGGATGTTTGAAGTAATCTCTATTATGTTCTTTCTTATGTTTGGACACAAGTTCTCTCACTGAACTTGAAGCTTACTAGTTTCACCTTGAAAATGAATAAATGCAYTTGCAAAGAGAAAACATGTACTTTGAATATCCAAAAGTAGAAAGTCATATAATACCTTTGGTCCTACTTAATTCTTGAAAATCAATCCACAATTTGATTATAGTTGACAGCAAGACATGTATACGGTACAAGGTTGGAAGAACAGATGGAGATTTTGTGAGTGGAATCTGCAAACTCATTCTCTAAAACCCAGAGTGAGAGTGGACTCCTCTACCAAGATGAAGTTGGAAGATGCCTATGAACCAAAAAGCAGGCCCTCATTGGAAAGTAGATATTCTGGTTGACAGATTTCCACCTTTCAGGTGTTTGAGAAAGGCCTCTGTAATTTTATTTAATTTGTATAAGTGGTTATATGTTTATGTGCATATTGACACAAGTAGAGGCCAAACACAGACTTCCTTAATTGCTCCCAATCCTATTTTTTGAGACAAATTTTCTCATATACCCGGGAAATTACAGGCCATTTGTCTCTGCCTCCCTAGTTCTTGGGTTGCAGATGTAAGTTACTACAGACATCTATTTTAGCAACATATTGGAGATCTGAATTCAGAGAATCATGCTTATGTAGCAAGAATTTGACTGTCTCTGAAATTCTGCCTGGCCCAAATTTTTGGCGTTTAGTGTACTACTTTGTTATATATGATCTGACAGTCTAAGAAAAAAATTATAGGATTTTTTTCCCATTGGCATGTGAATAGGCGACTGGTTTTTCCTTTTCTTTAGCTTTTCTTTAGCTATAACAAGAGTAGGAAAGCAAAACCAGGAAGTGAGAATCTTGGAATACCCAAAACACAATCCACATATCAAATGATGTCTGAGAAGAAGGAAGGAGTGGACCCTGGTTCTGGAAAGGCTCAATGCATCAGTGTAGGGGAATGCCAGAACAGGGAAGTGCGAAGGGGTGGATGGGGGAACAGAAGGAGGGAAAAGGGCATATGGGACTATTGGGGGGACGGGGAGCCAGGAAAGGGGAAGTCATCTGAAATGTAAATAAAGAATATATCGAATAAAAAAAGACAATAAAAGGAAACTTAAAATCTCAAAGAAAAAAAAAAAAAGCTACTGCCAAACAAAGGAAGTCTAAAATTTAAAGCAACCAAGCTAAACGGAGAAAATATTCTAATACCATAAATACAGTATAAGATTCGATAACTAATAGTGTTTGTCCATGTGATACATCTGGGAAAATGAAACCACAGTTGTAGAAATTCCCACCTTAGATTAGCCTCTAGGCCTACATGTGGGGCATTTTCTTCATTCTAATTGATAAAACAGAGTGTCTTAGCCCATGGTGGAAAGTGTCATCCTAAGACAAGTGAGCCCAGAGTGAACAGAAACAAGGTAGCTTAGTGTGAGCCTGAGCAAGCCGGTAACCATCTTTCCTTTACAACCTATACTTCAATTCTGACCTTCATGTTCAAGCCTAGAATTTCTGAATTGGCTTCTGACGATGATGGATYGTATCCTATAAACCAAAAACAGCTTTTCTGCCTCCAAGCAAGTAGCATTTAATATCAGTGGCTTATTCACAAAACAGGAAGCAAATTAGACCAGAGTTTGATACCAGAAGTAGGGTATTGTGACAAAACTGRCCATATTATTTTGGTGAAGATTGTGGAACTGAGGGATGAAAAGTCATTGTGTGCTCAGAGTGGAATGGGCAGGTCCATGTGAATTTGGAAATCTAGCTTGTTTCACTTCAAAGGCAAATTAAGACTCTATCAAGTCTATATGTGTGATAAAAATTTGTGACCTGGACAATCTATGATTAACAAAATGATAGSACTTCTGAATGAAACCTTTAGTGTTTACTGTGAAAGGTTGCTGAGTCAACTGTGATTCATAAGAGACCAGTATCATTGGGTTGAAGTTCTGGGAGATATTTMCTCAGGGTTCACACACAGAAGTTCTAATTCATAGAATCTGACCTCAGTTKTATAGCAGAACTCAGCAATTTGTACATATTGCCAACCTGGTACAGTTGTAAAATAYGCAAGCTTGAAGAATTCATGCCCAATAGATGAGCTCATACTTTGTGGTTGTGTTGAAGTCCTTGAATAGAGATGAAGAAAGTCCATTGRCAGAAATGTAGCCATAGTTGCTATGGAGAAACCCAGACCATGTAAGAAGCAGAGATTACAGGAAAACCATCAAGGACAATAGTAAGCRTGGAGTTAAGCTGACCTGAGCCTCTGCAGTAGTTTCTGTGTTTCAGAGGGTACTGCCCTGGAATTGGGACTGCTCAAATATTTGTAGCCCTAAGAATGATGGGTGAGCTCCAAATAGGAATATTTAGCATTTTATACTATTGGATTTGGGTTGCTTTCAGTTGATTATAACTGGGCACTGATTTTTCCCTCTTGGAATATGAAAGTACATAACATTTTAAATAGGGGCCTTAAGATACTTTGGATTTTGAATGAAACCTGTGAYATAAAAGTGTTGAAAATTRTAAATACTGGGAATTATAAAGTTGGGCTATRATTTTTATATAAAGTTGATGTGAATTGGAMATAAAGGGCTGTGTTTATTTTTCCTTTTTTAAAATTTGATATTTTATTTATTTACATTTCAAATGTTATACCCTTTACTGATTTCTCCCTGCCCCAGAAACTCCCTATCCCATCCCCTCTCCCACTTCTTCTATGAGAGTGTACACCCACCCACTCACACCCACCTCCCCACCCTCACATTCCCCTACACTTGGGGCATTGAGCCTTCATAGGACCAAGGGCTTCTTCTCCCAGTGATGCCTGAAAAGGCCATCTTCTTCCTCATATATGGCTGGAGCCATGGGTACTCCTTGGTTAGTGGTTTAGACCCTGGGAACTCTGATTGGTTGATATTGTTGTTCTTCCTATGGGGTGGCAAACCTTCTCAGCTCCTTCAGGTTCTCCAYTGGGGACCCCATGATAAGTTCAATGGTTGACTGTGAGCATCTGCTTCTGTATATGTCAGCCTATGTTTTAACAGTGATGTGTTTCTGCTCAATTTGATAAGAGCTGCACTTGTAATGACTATACTTTGTTGTCAAATTGGTTCACATGGGAAGAGGAAACCTCAGTTGAGGAATTGTCTCCATCAATTTGAGCTGTGTTCATGTATGTGCAACATGTTTTGTACTTTATTTATAATYGATGTAGGAAGACAAAGTCGACTGTTAGTAGATACATTCTTAGGCAAGTGGGCCGGGACTATATCTTAAATGCAGCTGAGTTTAATACCAAGAGAAAGAGAGTTAAAAATAATTCCTTCATAGTTTCTGCTTTAGTTTCATTTTCATAGTTCCTGCTTTGGCTTCTTCCATAATAGATTATACCCTGTAAGTCAAGTAAACCTTCCCATCCCCTGAGTTTTATTTTGTCAGAGTGTTTTATTACAGTAACATAAACCAAACTGGGACACTGTATGCAATACACACAAAAAGATAAGTTAATTGATGTTGACAAGAAAAGTATGTGAATAGGAATTCAAACTCACTAATGGTCACAAAAATGCAAATTTAGAAACATAGAAATATAAACAGTAAATTATTTTTATAAAGTTTTTCTAGTAAGTAACACTGAGGAAAAAGAGATTTAATGTTACTAAATAAAAACCGGCATATTGTTCCTTAAAATTTAAAATAAATAGTATAACATATGTCTTCAGACTTATGTTTCATCCTACTACAGACTGTCTGTAGGATTTCCTCTGCTCACTGTAACTCAATTCTTTGCATACTCTGCATCTTAATTTAGACTCAGGAACCCTCTAACTAATTCCGACTATATTTCTCAACCCTCCATTTTAGCCCAACTCCAGTCCAGATACCCATAAACCAGTAAAGAAAATATTATGCATTTACACAATGCAATATTATAATTAGTTAAGAAAAATTAAACGCAAAATCCATAGTTAAGCATAGGTATATAGATGGAACTAAAATCTGTCATGTGGAGTTATGTCATCCACACCCCCAAAGACAATTATTATATGTATAGTGGTTTGAATATGCTTGGCACAGGGAGTGGCACTATTACGAGGTATGGCCTTTTGGAGGAAGTGTGTCATGGTGGGAATGGATTTTAAGACCCACATCTTGGTCACATGGGAGCCAGTGGTTTAGTAGCCTTCAGATGAAGATGTAGAACTCTCAGCTCCTCCTGCACCATGCCTGTCTGGAGGCTGCCATGTTGCCACCTTGATAACAATGAAGTGAACCTCTGAACCTGTAAGCCAGCTCCAATTAAATGTTGTCCTTGTAAGAGTTGACAGGAAAACCCTAAGACAATATGTTTTCTCTTATATGTAGATATAAGCCTATGAATCTGCGCTACATTCTAATAATCATAGAGTCTGGGTAACTGGTAAGAGACTATGGGGTAAAGAATCTTCATAAAAAGGGATAATGATATATACTTATGAAGATAAAAAAGTCAACAAGAATAAGAGTATTAAATTGGGTGGGAGAAGGGAGAGAGGAGTAAAGGAGAGAATGTGGGGGTSCCCAATTAACTGAAAGACCTTCAGAAAACTATACAGAAACCTGCTATGGTAGTAGTTTCTCAAAATACAGATATATGAAAATAATCTAAATGAAATAACCAAATTATTAAGGAGATAATCCTTCAACTAAACATTTAATACTGTTAAGTGAAACATCCAGTACAAGAAATGGGTTACATGTTGCTCAATTATTTACAAAAGCTACCATATAGAAACCCTCAAACATTCCAGGATGTTTTCAAAGCTATTGGTTACTCCCCACAATGTAAGGACATGGTGATATGACTCTCTTGCTGAAGACAATATTTTTAACATTAAAAATGAAGGCATAGCCCTTGTGACCAACTTGAAGCTTCACTCCAGGTCACTTGTTTCATGATATTCAAAAGGTGTTTTGCATACTACCAGAAGAGAAAGGAAATTGTAAATATCATTCAGCTCTATACCCCGTAACCACTAATCGGGATCTGCTGACAAGACATGCTGTTATAACAGTTGCAGAAATATTTTAGCAGTAACCAAACACTTGATGATTGGATTTAAGATCCACCAAATGGAGGTAGAAGTCATCCCTGTCATGGCTAAAGTGCAAAGAAATTGACCCTAGAGAGGCCATGTGCCTAGTGGAAAATCTACTACTGTCATTATGCTACCCCAAAGGAATAAAATGATTTCTAATGGCACACCGATATGTCCTCTAATCAGTGCCTGGTTCAACCCAAGTTAGAGAAGCATTTTCTTGTCATAAATCGAAAATAAAACAGAGAAACGCACTCACATTAGAGCACTCAGTTTTAAAGAATCTTTTCAGGAAACAACTCTCCTCAAGAATTGGACATCTATGGAAAAGAGGAATAAGAGCTGGAGGTTATAAATGCCTCTGAGGGAACTATATCTTCAAGACACAAGAGRACCAACACACATATGAACTTAAAGATACTGTTACCACGAACATACTATTTGCATGAGTTCAAGCCTGCCAGGGTCAAAATCTAACAAAGCCGCATACTGACAGATTCTCACTTCTAATAAGGAAGCTAGGAGCAACTAATACCACTGAAAAAGGGGAAAATCAGTTTTCTTAGAGGAATCTCACCAGGTATGTCAACCAYATCTTAGGGCAGGTCCAGTACCCAGAAACTGTTCAGTACAAAATGAACTCAGTGATCTTTTAAGAGACTTTTTGTTTAATATCCCTTCTGTACTGATGTATTTTTTTTTTGTTTTATTGGTATTTCACTTTTTTATCTTGATTTTTAGTTTGTGGTTTGTAGTTTAGTTTTGTTTATCTTGTATTTTTGTTGTGGTTTCTTGATTTTGCTTGTTTGTTTGAAAAATAGAAAATCAAGGACAGTATTGGGAACATGTGGAGTTGAAAATATATGATGAGGAAAAACAGATAAAGTGTATTRTAATGAAATATTTTTCAATACAAAATGAAAATTCACAAAAATACAGAAAATATTGAGTATTTACCATATGTTATAGGACTTGATCTAAGTATGAATGCACTCTTGTCTTAGTTAATTGCTGTAATTAGTTGTAATTAATTGGTCATATAGCTCAGTTTGACCAACTTGACTTATAATAGAAAGCATTTAATTTGGGGTTCAGATTTTTAGAGTCTTAGTTCCATGACTCTCATTGAAGGAAGACTGCCATCAGTATTCATATTATTCAAGTCACCCCCTTTGACTGCCTAGCTAACAAAGGTTTGTGCCCAGGCCATAGTTCATTTAGTCTTATGTCTGAAGTCTTCATAGTCTTTTACAGTCTCAAAATAATTCAAAGGCCCCAAGTTCAATTATCTTCTGACACTCAAGTCAGTTTCTCAATTGTTACAACCTATGATGACACAGGATACCATTACCATTCCAATGAGGAGGAAAGAGGACATAGTGAGGGAATATTGCTCTGAAGCAAAATTTAAACCCAATGGGAAGTCTTATAAATCCCTTAGGTCTATGTTTGATATCAAAGGCCTTCAGCTTTGCTGACTGTAGCACATTTCTTACTCTTTGGCTAGGTCTCTCACCTGATTGTAGCTCTCCTTACCAATAATCTCATTGCTATGACATGTTCACCATCTTGGCATTCCCAGTACAATCCAGACGTCAATTTAATAACATCGCATCATTCCTATTATTATTGTTATCATAATCATCATCATAACCACCATCATCATCACCACCACCATCATCATCATTCAAGGGTCCTCTGGGAGATGCCTGGCTTCAGTGGCTTTGCTTGACCTCAGAGGATGAGGTCCACATCTAGATCCTTTATGACTCTAATGCTAGAAAGCCATGAGTGRTGTTGTCAAGTTCAGCTACCTCCTTGGGGAAGAACCTGTTCCCTCCTTTAAATATTCTTCTCTTTTTAGCTTTGGAGATTATAATTTCATTATTTAGCCAGCGTCCTTAGCTACATCTCTTCATCTCTTCTCTTCTGTTCCCTTTCAATATCCATTATCTATTTTTCTTTAATTGTTGCTGCACTATATTTATTTTCATACCCCCCACGCCCCACACACAACTGCCTCAGGTAACATAATGTTCTTATATGTACATGTTTTCTGGGTTGACCATTTGACATAACTGTATAATCATTTGGTACCTCTCACATAAGTAAGCAAACATCCTATAGACATGCAAATGTGGTAGCTGGAAAGCTACAGAATGCTGAGGAAGAATAGTCTTATTTTCTTCATCACAGCCATTCTGATGGTTGTAAGATGAATTTTAAACTTGTTTTAATTATTGCTTCTTGCAAATGGTTAAGAGTAAATTTCTTACCAACTGTTTAGTTTGATGTAATGTCTTTTCATAAGAATATTTTTATATTTTAGTATCAGCATCATCTGAGTTCAAGACACAATTTTGTCTTGTAAAGCACCACGAATAGAATTCAGTTACTGAAATTATTATAGGTAACTTATGATGAAAAAGCCTTATAATTAGATTGAGTTTTTTTGCTCCTTTTCCAAATATACTTAATGAATTATTTTTACAAGTTATATGTCAGTAAACTTTATTTATATCTCAGTCAGCTGCTGGTTGGGCCTCTCAGAGGAGAGCCATGCTAGGCTTCTATCTGTAAACCCCAGAGTATCAGGAATAGTCTCAGGCCTTGGTGTCTCCTAATGAGATGCATTCCCAGTTGGGCCAGTCACTGAAGCAACTGAGACAGATGAAGATACTTACACCCAACCATTGAACTGAAGTCAGGGACCCCAATGGTTGAATTAGGGGAAGGAAGGAAGAAGCAGAAGAGGAGGGTGAACCCATAGGAAGACCAGCAGTCTCAACTAACCTGGACCCTGACATCTCTCAGACACTGAACCACCAATCAGGCAGCATACATGGGCTGGTCTGAGTCATTGCAAGTCAAGTCAGTTGCAAATTCTTGCAAAATAAAGTCATAATATAAGGGAATTAAGTGAATATGAATGGTTGATTTTCTTCTTTTGCTTACCCAGTRAAACTGGCATATTAGCTGAAAAAAATCTCATAGTTTCATGAATATTTATATATCTTTGAGAAGACTAATAGCCAGTACAATATCCACTGAGCAATTATACCTCAGCCATATTTTTCAGTTCAAAATATTGTCATAATTGTTTCATAGTTCTTGCAACTCTGTCTTTCCCATTTAAGGCCAGTTGATGTCATATTTCTACCCAGAGAGACTTCTCATCTCCTTACATTGAATAGCAGGCAAACCCTAGAAGTAATACAGGATTTATGAAATGGACGGAACACMGCTAATTGGATCATAGAATAGATGTCTGCTCATTTTAATTAGATTCTTCAATCACTTTCTTTTTCTCCAATGGCTTTAAATATTCAGTAGCCTCTCTGCCTGTTGACAGTTTAAGGAATGAGATTTATTTGTACCCAAACAAAGACTTATTTAACTCTCATGAATAAAAGTTGATGCCTCCTGAAAGGGGAAGGTAATTTCTGTTTTCCTTTTTCTAGTATTTTTCATAGTTGTAAAAACAAGATAAAAAATTATGCATTTCTTTCATGTGCCAACACAAATGTGCATCATGTTAATGCATTTTTTTTTATTTTTTACTTTTAGCCAGAATTTTGTAGTTATAGACAATGGTTATTTAAGAAATTCAATTGTATTTCAACCAAACTACAACATTAAATTAAAGAAGAAAACATACTTCTTTACAAAATTCACTCCTAACAGAGACATGTAGGACTTCTAAGCCATGCTGATTTAATGTTTAATTTATACTATCCGTCTCTAGAGAACATATAGATGTTTTTAATCTAGGTACATTCCAATGTAATTTTTACTGTTGAATTTCTAATAAATTATAGGGAAAGAAGTCATCCCACACACCAGTCTATAGTTGTACAATTGTATGGGCACCTGAAAGGAAAGAAATCTTTTAACTAACAACATAATTTGTGGTGTAATTCTCTAACAGAGTGGGCAGCCTTGCATTTTACAAGTGATGGTTTACTTTCATGCTCCCCTTTAGGTGTTCAGAAACTCTGTATTCAGTAATATGCCACAAAATTATGGGTGATTTAAGGCATAGATCCTCTCTTTTAACTAAGGCAGGTCAAATTACAAACTCAGGCTTTACCTCCTGCAATCTGTTCCTTTACTTTACTTTAATTGGAACCATATATGCAACTCTTTTTATGTGACAAAATACTCTGGTTTTACAAAAGTTGAAAAACCTCATAATAAGGGTTATAGCAGAAAACTTTCATAGCACGGAAATAAACGGCCTTCTTATGCATGAACTTGGAAAACTTGTGTCAGTGGGCTGGTTTTCATACTGAATTGTAATTTTGAAGGATGTCTCTAACTCCACCTGCTATTACTTTATACCCATGAGTCATTTAGCTCAGACCTATAACAGGATTTGAGCACATATTTTCACCCTCTGTGTGTGGCTGCCCTGAAAATTGTTCTGATGTGAACTTAGTACACTGAGCAAATGTGACACAGAGCAGAGAAGAGTGATGTGATAAAAGATGCAAAAGTTACCTACTAGTATGTCTTGTAACTAAAGAAGCAGGGTACCKGTTTGTTAGTCAGATATCTACATTTTTCACAGCTCTGCGAAGTGACTGAGAAGGCACCATCCAGAAGAAAAGAGATTGCTTGAAATGCATGAAGTGTTCAAGTAAAATGTAAATATATGGTTTTACAATTTATGTACCAAACTGAAGATATCTTAGAGTTATGTATATTCTAATAAGTTAATAGCTTAGCTATTACCAATTTTTAACCAAAAAAGATTTTAAA
>BDUI01003734.1:81111-94712 GCA_002335545.1 Apodemus speciosus
CATTTCCTCTTTATTGGCTTCTATCTGTTGACCCATATTCTCCTGCATTTCTTTAAATGATTTTTGTGTTTCCCTTGTAAGGGCTTCTAACATTTGATCCATTTTCTCCTGTATTTCTTTAAGAGATTTATTTATGTCCTTCTTGTGTTCCTCTAACAGCATCATGACCAGTGATTTTAAAACCAAAATTTTGTTTTTCTGGTGTGTTGTGGTATCCAAGACTTGCTATTGTTGGAGAATTGGGTTCGGATGCTGCCATATTGCCTTGATTTCTGTTAGTAACTTTTCTATGTTTGCCTTTTGCCATCTGTTTATCTCTGGCGTTAGTTGGTCCTGTTGTTACTCTCTGGTGCTTGAACCTCCTGTAAGCCTGTAAGGCTATTTCTGCTCCTCTGGATGACTGGGTTTCTCCTGACACAGATTATGGATGGGCTGCCCTACTCTTGGGTGCTGTTGTAGCCCTGGTGTGCCTTGCCCCAAGCAATGTTATACTCGGGGTTTTCTCTGCATACTTGGAGCTGTCTGTCCTGTCCAACTGTGAGCAAAGTTGGAAGCGGGGAGCCCCTCCAAGTGCTGATTACTCTGCAGGGCAAAGGACCCACGATGGGCTGGCACACAGATGAACCACAGAGCTGCCCAGGTCTTGAACACAGGCAGAAGCCTGGTGGTCTATGTCCCAAGTTCTGTTAAACTCGGGATATCTCTGCACTTGGAGCTTCCTGTCCTCTCTGACTGGGAGTGAAGATGGCGGCCAAGACCCACCTCCACTTCCTAAAGGGGAGCATGGCAGAGTCTTTGACCCTTATAAAAAAGATCCTAGATCCAATTGTGAACCTAGGTCCCTTCTTGAGACAAAATTGTTGTGATTTTGTGTTTGGTTAGTGACATACAGGCATAAAATGGCATGCTAGCATAATCTATTTTTGGCCTCTATGAACTAGGAAGTGACTCACCAGCTTACAGWCAGCACCTCTCCTAGAGTAAAGACCAATGACCATTGTTTGTCTTGAAAGGTAATTTTTCCCCATCACCTGAACATAAGTGACAATCTGTAGAAACATCAAAAATAAATGAATAAATTAAAGATCCAGTTAATCCATCAACATTGGAGCCAAAGCAGAACCTGGTAACAGGAAATTCAATTCTAGAAACCTTGGAATGCGCACCATGTCTGATTGTGTCACTCTGCTTAATGGCCTTTCTTCTATTACAGTAGATGGTGAGAAATGTAGTTCATGTAAGAACCCGGGCCATCTAAAAGAATGGACTTGTATCACATAAGACAAAGATATGGAATAAGCTCACAATGAACTTTTTTGTAGAATTATGCTTTGGGACACTGCAAAAGAATGTGTTGGGATACGCTGGATAGCTTCCTAAAATGATATTTGTACTCTGGGGTGGATGCTGGGCACACTCTGTGATGTGTCTCAGCTTCCCTGCCTTCCTGCATTCCAGGTGGCTGGCCAAGCTCCTTATGTTTTTGTTCTTTTTGGCTCCATTGCTTTTGTTATGTAATTGTTCCCTTTGCCACGAGACCTCAAAGGTTGCTCACTATAACATCATGTCAAGATGAGGGCGTCCTGTGCTGATCTGTCAGTTACAGAAGTCAGGCAGGGGACCAGTCTTATATGACTGAGGCATACCTGCTTCCAGATCCAGTGCAACTGGCTGGCTCTTAGGAGTCTAGGAGCATATGAAATAAAACATTGTCATGCAGTGTCTAGGAAGAAGCTTCTGGTCTTATGACCTTCAGGAGACCCACTCACTGGGTGAGGGGGTTGTTATTATCTGAATTGTGACCCAACATTCATCTTAGGGGTCCTTCAAGATGTAGAACTCTCATCTCCTCCAGGCCCACATCTGCCTGTACACTGCCATGCTTCCTGCTATGACAAAAATGGACTGAACCTCTGAAACTGTAAAGCAGCCCCCAATAAATGTTTGCCTTCATAAKAGTTACCTTGGTCCTGGTGTCTCCTCACAGCAATAGAACCCTAACTAAGATACCTGCTCTGGTGCTGTCCTGGGCTCCTCGCTCTGGATTTTAATCATTAGTTATTAATCCCCTTTCTGTTTTAACAACTTTCTCTCAAGTAATTCCCCCAGAAATTCTTCCTTCCACATACAAGAAACTCRGATCTCTCCAATGCACAATAAATCCCGATTATTTTACACAGTAATTACACATCTAGTGACATTGCTGAAATCAGATGTTCTGAAGAAAATGAAAATTAGTTTTTTATCCAACTTCTATAAAATTTCTTAGTAGAAATCATGCTATATACAAATACATATTTTTTTCCTTTTTGTTTTCTGTTCATTTAATTTTTTGCTCTTCWTTCATTTTTCTTGCTTTATTACAGTGGGCATAATTTTTAATACTTTGATATAAATGGAGAAAGTCATCAAGTATTAGAATTTATAGTCACTGACCTTGGGGAAAGAATTCATTTCTTCAGCATGAATTGTGACGCTTTGCCTCTTTTAGAACAGGCAGGGTCCATCTGGCACTNTAAGGCTAGAACCTTCAGGGATAAGATTAGCATCTTTCTGGGAGAAAATCAGAAGACTACTCAGCACTTTTGCACCAATGGGGTTACAAGGAGTAGTTGGTACTCTACAATGGGAAAGAGTCATCACCAGAACTTGGTGATGCAACACTGTGAAACCACATTTCTGTAGAGCCTTTGGCAGAGTGAGGATCAAGTATCTGTTCTTTTACTGGATACATAGATAATGGTAGTTCATTTTAGCAACCAACACTGACTAAGAGAACTTCAAATGTGATTGCATAGTTTATTTYGTCTAAAAATGTTTGAAAAAAAAGTGTACCTAAATGTCAACCTTTGCTAACTGTGCATAGTATGTACTTGGTGAATAGTAAATCATTTCCTAWACATAAGAGTTCTATAACAAATAAACATTTTAGGAGGACTATTGAACAGAAAACTGAATCTATCTGTGTAGCATGTCTCCTTGTGCTCTCAAGATATCAATTTTTGTTRTTTTGCTTCACCTATAGGAAATTTGACCTTAGGAAACATTGTAGATCTATAGTTATTCAAATAGATATTCAAATAAGTTAATTAAGAARGGAGAGTATGCATGCATGATTAAATGCATAAGGAATCTTTTACACATTACCATGTTTACCTTAAATCTTTAAAGGAACAATTGTGTTTTCTTAGGGTAGAATACTAACATATATTTTCATTGTATTACTTATTATGATACTGGTTTTTAAATGCAAACTTTTGAAATAATGCTTATTAGTAATCATTACATCCTTCATATATTTATAATTCAAAATTGGTGTGGCAATCCATTATTTTGCACTGTTWTGGATAACAATATTCCTATTTATTAGGTAGTGTCTACATTATTAATATACTATAACATTGTAGGGAAACAGAGATGTAGAGAAGTTAAGCAGTATGCTTAAGGCCACATAACAAGTTCAGCTATTTATTTAAATGTCAAATAAATTTTTCATTTGAATCTTATCCTATAGCTTTATTTGAATGGGAAGTAAAGGATCACTTCCATTGACCTGAATATCAGGATTATCAGCCATTCTAAGCCACAAGTTTATGTGGGGGACAGGCAGGCAATRTGTTCATGCCTGGATGTACCTGTCTGTGTAGTGTAAACCTTTCCGTTTTCTGAGACTATCAAAGAGTGCTACCTTTCCTAAGTGTTTTGCCACACTTCAGACCAAAGGAAGTGCATTCTGCTGACAAAGTATGTTTCAATGTCTACCGGGTAGACAATCGTTCTATTCCACAGCAACCAAGGTGCTTCTGTAATTTAACCCATTTAACTTAGTTAAATTTCATTCATTAGCCTT
Source organism: Apodemus speciosus (assembly GCA_002335545.1). NCBI lineage: Eukaryota > Metazoa > Chordata > Mammalia > Rodentia > Muridae > Apodemus > Apodemus speciosus. Next base: position 84,962 of record BDUI01003734.1, read on the forward strand.
CAAATGGAAGGTAGCAGAGATAGCAGTTTTCTCATGATTCTGTTACCTGAAACCCAAGGTGATGCAATATTATGTGTTTATCACATGCATTCTAAATTGTTAAGTTTTAGTGTTTTATAGCATCTGTATTCATCTATTGGCTTTGCTGGCTTTTCCCCATGGAACGATGCCTTGTTTCCATGTATAGCATCAAAGGAAGCCAGTATGTGTGGAACAACAATTATGTATCAGACTTTTGTCCTGATGCTTTATTGACTATACACACACACTCACACACACACACACACACACACACACATTTTAAATTAATTGGGATAAGCATTCATAAATATCAAACTTGAACTTGTGTATATATTTGGCTTGCCTTCAAACTTGGAACCAGCAGTTACACAGACAACAAAACAACAAAACAAAACTCTCTGCCAAAAATCCGTGGATATGTTACTCTTGAATTACCCAAATAGTACAGAATAATGACCGGTTTCAGCGTTCCTGAGCATGGAGCTCTGCATTCAGGGATCTAGCACTTCCCCTGGTGGTTTGTTCAGAGAACTCTCCAGGCCAGGCAGAGTCCCCTCACAGTAGACACAGGATACTCGCAGCTGTGGAAAGTCCCTTCGTGTCACTGGAACATACACCGCAGTGAGTCTGTCCCTGGATATAAATATAAAATGCTTCACTCATTTCAACCACTGAGCCTGACCTCAATTATCAGTGCTACCCTGGCTGGGGGCAGAGATTAAGGAAGAAGGCCATCCTAACCAGCTGATTCTGTGACAGGTGTGGGTGGGGCATGTGTACCCAAGGCAGACACTAAGCCCCGGTAAAGCCAAACTGGCTTCTGCAGCCTGGAGAGCAAGTTACAGATTCTTCTGTTCTTCTGGAGTTTCTTGAACACAATTACTCCTTGTAAAAGTATGCCATCTCAATATTTAGCGAAAAATAGAAAAGAGAAAAGAAATTTATAATTTTTTACCAAGTAGCATAATCACTTTAAAACTTTGGTAAAGATCTTGTGGTCTTTTCTACCATTTAAACATGTTTTTCTTTTACTCCTAACATTTACTTCATATAAAGCATAGCGAAGGAAAATGGCTGTGCTATTTCTAGAGTGGTCAGATAAGTTTCATTAGGACAATTTTGAGAAATTAGTGATAACTATAACTTTGAATTTTTATGTACTAATGAAAGATATTGAGGCACCAAAGTAAAATCTTCAAAATTGATTTTCCAAACTTAAAAAGTTCATTCTACAAATTAAAGTAATTTATGTATCTCAAAGTAGAAAAAAATTCCTTTATAGTTGCATTCGATAATCAATTTGAAAGGCTTAACAGTTTATACTTATTCTCCTACTAGACATTATATTATAAATGAAATTTAGTCATTGAAACATCTGATAAGCTCAATCAAATCTATACAAAATAAATGATCTTCTCTGTCCTAGTCTATTTTATATGAAATAGATATTTCAGCCCAGAACTCTTCACAAGCATTAACTTTTCATTTTGGCTAAATGAGTCTTCAATAAATACCTATATAAGTCAAACCTACGGACACAAATTGTCCATTTTTTATCTGAAAGCTTCAACAAACCTAATATTAAATAAAAGGATTCTTTTATATTTAGTATAAAATAGAATATAAATTGATCTAATACAAATAAGGAAGTTCATTAAAAGTCTTAGCAATTTTACATAATGTAAAACACCTTTTGCCAATCTCAGACGAGGTATTTTACAGTTTATTCTTTCATCTTTATATTTGTTTGCTCCACTTTTGTATTTATAAGGATATAATTCCAGACCTCTTTTTTGTAAGTTTTATTTTTAATTACTAATTGTTCATTCACTGAATATATAGATCTACCTGTCCAATCACTAATAGATGAAAGGTAAATAAAATGCCTGGGACTTCTCTGAAAAATAAAAGCCTCTTATTGAAGGACAGTTAATTCTTCTTGTATAATAATGCCTTAATTCTGTGTTTACATGGTAGCTTTAGCTGCCACATAGACACTTTGAAGGAGAGATTAGAAGCTCCTGGTCAACCTRGTCTAGAAACAGACTGTCTTTGAAAAAAAAAAAAAGCAACAAGAAACTGAAATATTTAACCAGTCAATGGCTAACAGTTTGACAATCWTTTTAATCTATTCAAAGAACCAACTTTAGGCTAAAAAAGGTAACAGAGGAGAAAATGAGGAACGGGGCTGTGAGCAATAGGACACAGGAGCCCAGAAATGGGAGCAAGAGAAGAATACATAAGCTGGGGAAGCAGARAGGAGTTATACAAGAAGCCCAAGATCACCAAAGTGGGCAGAGAAGTAGGGAAAGGCGAGTTAACAGAAGCCTTTTCTTAGGGCKCCATAATAAAACTTAATGCTATGCATACTGAATTAAAAAACTAAACTCTTTGAAAAGAGTTAATGGAGACAAGAGGAAGCAGTTAGCACTTCCATGCTGCAGCATTTATGGTTTTAGTATTGGCCAATTGTTGCATCATAAGCRAGAAGGTGATGGCTCTGGGYATCACTTGTGCATTTTTCTGCTTGGCTGTCATCTCCTCAGTGCTTRGGAACCATCATGCAGGCAGCACTGGGCAAGAGATTTCCAGGACTTTGGGCTCCTGAATGCTATGAGTTTGAGAGCAGGCTGCCTTCTTGTTTGTCTTTGGGTTTCCCCRTGTTTAGCTAAATATTTGTAAAGTAATCTCTCTGTCTCCCCTCACRGAACAGTACAGAGAGTCTCCAGGATGAGGAAGTAAAGTCTGATATCTGATCTCACCTGTTCTCCATCTCACAGTTAATGAGCTGGACATAACAGGCTCTGCCCTCCTCTTCCTGGGAGCTCAGTGTCTTCTTTTAACAAAATGCTACAGCCAAGTCAGTCAGACTTCGTTAAAGCAGGAAATGGGAGAATTGAGGACATTTGTCTCTTCGTTAACCAGCCTTATTTTAATTTGATTATCTTCCTGTGACCATAAAGTGCCAGTTTTGCTCATCRGAATCAAAATTAACTTTCTTCTTTCTACATTCCTAATAGAACAGTCACAATCGTGGTTTCCATCTCTGATGACCCAGGCTGAGTGAGGTGAAAGTCAGGCATAGATAAATGCAAAAGAGATAAGCATATTAATAGATTTCCAAAATATTACTATGTCATATAATATATTAGTACAGGACTAATTACTGCTCAAAATGTTTCATATGATTATTGTTATCTGATAATATTTACAGGTTGAGTTGTAACAGATTTTTTTCAATCTTTTCACACCATACATGAGAACACACAGGTTTTCATGACATCTTTGTGAACAACACCACTTTCAAARTCTTGTTGATTTAATAATCAATGGCTAACCAAGGAATAGTATGTAAATTGTCCTTTGTATCCTAGTGTCTCTAATCCTTCAAGTGGCTAAGCCTGAACTGATGAGATGYACAACTTAATAACTTGACTATTAATTAAGTCTAGGGGTGCAATGTGGCAAAGCCATATGCACAAATAAGACTAAAACTTTAATTAAGGAGATCAAGACACATCCATGTTGTCTTTTATACCAGGATTCTATCTCAGCTATTTCATAGTATGACAGTCTTTTAGGTTTGTTTAGCTCTGAAACTTTCAATTGTTTTCTGTTTTACATTTTAAATATTATAAAGTGCTATCAATCAGATTTCCCAGGGAGAGTAAATAAATAGCATTAGTCTAAATTGGTATTCTGCCTCTACATATTTTCTTACTGAGATGGTCTAAGAATTTCCTAACATCCTTAAATTGATATTTTTCTCTGCCAATCAAAAATGTAGATACAAGYTCWTATGCTTATATGGATATAAAATGATAATTCCATAATACCACTGGCCTCTTGGTGGCCCACCAGAACTTGAGGATAATAGCTTGTTCCTGAAGACATCAGATATCTCAGTTGCAATATTTAAAGAAAACTTGCTGAAGCTTAGTTGGATGCTTTCTCCTTGCTGTCTACTTTTCAAAGTACCATAAGGCATTCAGCAGGTTTCTGGGGGAAAGAAGCCACCAATGGTCTTACCGCTCTGTGAATCTGTGAATTTAGAAACCAGAAGGCCACATATGATGTGCCCACTTGAGCCAACCCACCAAGCACCAAAAGACATCTGCATGCACAYGGTGACACAGAAAGCCATGTTAAATTCCAGGGGTCACAAAACAAGATGAATGTAGACATAGATGTGAAAAAATAGAATTGAGGAAAAGATCAGAAGTAGATAGAGGAAGAAAAGAGATAGAAAAGAATAAAASGTRGCAGTAGCTGGTACACATAATGGATTCRTATGAAACTGTCAGAGAACAAAGTAGTTAAAATTTTTAAGTCTTAAAAAAAYTGCAAAGGATTGTAAAAGACRGAGAAAAAATGTCCTGCTACTTGTAAAAGATTCTTTATCCAGTAGTTGGAAGGTGGCAACCAGTTAATGGATGATAACAACAGTGCCAGCCTTGCACTTTTTCCACTATRATWTCTTTTTAACAAATCTGTTTAAATTTAGAACCTGATATAATGACATTATATCAAGGATCAGAGTAATGAAAGGGAAATTGGGTAAAAGGGGTTTTAATTTTGAACTTATAATGCAAAATAATAGAAAGGAAAAGTCTAGAACTGTGAGATTACTATGTTAACATCTCTAACCAGCCATAGAAAATTGAGCRTGGAATGATAATAGTCAGGGATCCGTGGGCAGGGTTCAGGRAAAGGAAAATCCAGTTCTGTTTTCTTTTAGAGTCAGGGTCTCCAAAATCAGATCCAGGTTTTCTAATAAATGAAATGTTTTAYCCTTTGCAAATCAGGCAAGAAGACCCATGGGGTTTACCCAMGAGAATTAGGAAGCCCTGCCAAACTTCCGACCAGCTCTGCACACTTTTTGGGCATCTGCCGAGGACCAGGGCTGATGCCAAGTGTTCTGGGGCACAGAGTTGAGTAAGTCATGGTCATTGCTCTCATATTCAGTGCTGAAAGCAGGAACGCATTCAAAGCAACCGGATCCCAAAGCCGGCTGTGATAAGTGTTATCTTAGATCCCTGGAGGAGACAGGTCACACGACTGGAATAGCATGAAGTCAGGCCTGTGGCTGAGGGCATGCTGTTATTTAGGAACCCTATCAGGTTCATCTCACCACTTGGCAATGATGCCCCCCCACACACACACAACCCCATCCCTGCAGTTTCTTGTCCTGAGTGTGCTGGGTCAGGGCATTTCCATTTGCCTCTCCTGGAGTCTACTGTTAAGGCTACTGGTGTTTGAGGGTGCCTAATGAGAGGGGAGGAAAGATTGGTCCCATTTTCTTGGCAAAGTTTTTAAGTTCACTGGCACTAAGGAGAAATGGTGCATTTAGAGGTATCCTTCTTTTCTTCTCTCCTAACGTGTCACAAGAGATGCCAAATGCTGGAGGCCCAGTATTTTATCCATCCAGAAAGTGAATGAAGCTGAAAATATCTTCTTAATCTCATTTGGTTTTGCCCCAGTTGTTTGCCTGTCTTTTTTCCTATCTGGAACTGGGTAGTGCCAGCAGACAGGGACCCCTGATTTAACACTTGATCTCTTAGAACACTGACCAGAAGCTCCAGCTAATGAAGCAGCTCAGTTCCCTCATACTGAGCTCAGCCTCAATGCTATGCGTTAAGCTCACGCCCATTTCCAAAGTGGCTGCCAAGTTTTCCAAAAGGCCTTTAAGCCTGGATTTAAAACTGAAAGGAAAGAAATAAGACCTTTCTCTACCAGATATTATATCATTTTTGAGTTGGTTTAAAATACTAAGCTTAAGGGAGAAATTAATTTGGATGGTAAATGAACAAAGGCTTAACAGGAAGTCAGAGATCTGATCTGGACACTGTCCATAATCTCTGATCACTTCGGCTTCTTCTGAGAACTGTTCTTTTTGAGGGACCTATCCTCTCATTTACATAGTCTTTGCACTCTCTATATAAGAACAATAATGATCTATTGATTTATAGTTTATAAAGGATTGATTCTATACAACACAAAGATAAGCCCACCCTTTCAATGTCACAGTGCTGTGACCAAGACCTATTTAAACAGAAGGCAAACTGAAGCCGAGGAGCGCTCCACCCCAGACTCGCTTTAAGACAGGACTGACCTCTATGGCTGACTATCCTATGAGTCAGATGCCTGCGGTGTAACTGAGACGCGAAAGAAGCACTGCGGCTTTGGAATGGGCAGCTCTCTGATCTGAAGAGATCCAAGGAAGCCACAAGTTTGGGCTTCTGCTCAGGGTTTTCACCGTGAGCAGAGTTCAAGGAAAGCTTCCTGCTTCTTTGCCCTTCAGTCTTCACTGCTCCTGTTCACCCATTGGCTCCAGTCACCTCTCAATAGCRATAGAGAATCAACTCAGGAAGAAAACACGGAGTTGGCRTTGCAGCTCGTGTCTTGCTAGTCTAATCAACTCTCAGCTGTGTCCACGAAGGTTCGGGCGACCCACACCTCATATCACAGTAACCTCCCTGGCTTTCTAAGCCTGGTAATACATGCCTTTGTAATTTGACTCCACCATCCCGTTTTTCTCTTCATGACTTCTACAGCTGATCAATAATCAAGTCCAAGAGACACCCTGCTCCTGCGATAGATATAACCTGATGAAATTTATATCTCCAAGTAAATTGTATCATTTCCTTAGWCAACGACGTTAGCATTYTTTCATTGAGTTGGGAAGACACAGGCTCTCATGGAGCATAGGCTGACCTTGAACTCACTAAGGTCTATGGAAGGTAGGCCTCCAGATCCACCTGGCATCCTTTAWTAYGTCCTCTCTGAACTATTTCATAGGCTTGCTCTCCTTTTTATTCACYTGACATTTCTGAAGTTCAGACACACTCTCCTGTTGCCTTTTAAACACGGTGCCCAAGGTGCTCAGCAATCTGACATCAACCATTCTGGGTATATTGTTTTCCCACTGTGTGAACTATGTCATTATTATCCAAACTTGCCCACACATACACACRTGCCTTTCAAACACTGATAACTTAGTRCTGCTATCCTAGTTCTCCATGGTTCATTCAAAAACAACTCYGTTTTCAGAGACACACCTCTTAAATGATAGCTCCCCCATTACRTGTTCACTAGGCAGGATATCTCTTCATTTTTCTGACCATTTTTTGTTGTCATTTCTTTCTGGGGAAAGGCTCTCATATTATCTTACCTAATTCAAACWGTTCTACACTTCTGGAAGACRCTCAGAAATGAGGATTCTACTTCGCTCTAGAGMTTGGTCATTGGTGGATAAGAGGCAACTGAGCTAGACCAAAAAGAAAACGATCAACAGCTCTCAGCCAGGTTGAGAAAACGGGYGGGTYGGTGGCCAGGCAGCTCTGTCAAGCTCCTTTAGAGCTTCACATTCGTGTGTGGAAGCACATTTCTGGTATTATATTTCTCATCTTGGCTTGCCTGCCAATGTGTGTCACTGGGGAGCTCAACTCAAGGAAAAAACCCTCAATACAAGCACGGGTGCAGTGACATGACAGAGGAGCATCTCAAAGAAAACCAGTCACAATGGAGAGAGGCCGGATTCCACGGCTACCTTAGACGTTGTATGTATGCTTCGTTCTTTGATTTCACGTAACAGCTTCCAGCTGTGGCATGGCTACCCTTGACTGACTTTCATAGAAAAACTNCAAAAAGAAAACGATCAACAGCTCTCAGCCAGGTTGAGAAAACGGGCGGGTCGGTGGCCAGGCAGCTCTGTCAAGCTCCTTTAGAGCTTCACATTCGTGTGTGGAAGCACATTTCTGGTATTATATTTCTCATCTTGGCTTGCCTGCCAATGTGTGTCACTGGGGAGCTCAACTCAAGGAAAAAACCCTCAATACAAGCACGGGTGCAGTGACATGACAGAGGAGCATCTCAAAGAAAACCAGTCACAATGGAGAGAGGCCGGATTCCACGGCTACCTTAGACGTTGTATGTATGCTTCGTTCTTTGATTTCACGTAACAGCTTCCAGCTGTGGCATGGCTACCCTTGACTGACTTTCATAGAAAAACTGGTTCCTGGAAATCTTAAAATTCCATACCTAGGTGGAGCTTTAGAAAAAAAAATGCAACTCAGGGTAAGAAAGCAGTTTCTACCAAAGTCCAAATGTCAGTTAGCCACTGAACCATGATAAAATCCCTCTATTCTGATATTTAGCATKCCCCATGTCTACTGTTATTTTAAGCATAATTATTGACTTAGTCAAGGATTCAGCAGGCCGAGATACCTGTGTTTGAGGAGTATTAACCTTACAATGATAAAGGATGATTGGTTCTCTCCAAAMCTAAACCCAGCCCTTGCTTGCCTAAGATAAAATAATATCAGGTAAAGTTATAAGATAAAGTAATACACGTAGGACTTTTCTGCCTGTCACCTAAGCAGGAACTCTGTCTAGAGGACATAAACCCTCAAACTTGCCTGTTCGTGACATAGCACATAAGCWAAAATCAACTTAAAAATTTCAGTCAGTGGCTAAACTAAATTGAAYGAATTCCTCTTCCCCAGGTATGAGTTTTCATTACAGTCCCCATGGGCTTTCTGACCTGACCTTGCCAGGTAGTAATCTTGCAAAAGAATTAATTTGTTCCATGCATTCCTAATAATCATTCAACCCCCACAGAACAAGAAACTGGATTCCCAGTCCAAATACCCAGGCTTTTGGACACAAAGTGAGCACACTGTGCCCAGCCAGCCCTCAGAGCAGGGACATCGTGTGCCTCAGGCCAAAGCCTGGCCCTCTGTCCCAGCAGCTGCACTCTGAGGATGAGGAGCAGGGGACATGGCCACCTGGTGCTTACCCGCCCCTTCCACCTGACAGGAAGATGGTTTAGACTTTCTCTTGCACAATGTGCTGGAGGTGGAAGAGGGAAGGAGACAAAAAGAATCAGGCAGGTTGATTTCATCAGCCTCGTGGTAGTACCCCAGTTTTTCTTTGAGAAAAGATGTTTGGCAGCTTAGGCCCAGCATGCTCAGACAGATTCCACTTAATAGGACATCTGAGCGGACTCCAGGCTTCTCCTCCCTACCTCRCCTCTCCTCTTTCTCCTACCCTCCAGAAAGAAGTTTGTTAATCGGATGGTGAAAGAGGTTTATGGGCTTAATTTCAGCAAACATGAACTTTTCTTCAATAGTAAGTTCTCCGCAGCTATTGGGAAATAAGCATGCAATACATCTATCTCTCTGTTTAAAAATAACTGGGGTCTGTTGTTGTTCTTATTGCCCCCTATATAAGAGAAAAATGCTCATCTTAGGAATTTTGGGGATTTTATTACATACACATACATATCAACCTCACAGTCATCTAAGTGTATGTTGACATAAGCAYGTTTACTTGAATATGTTACTGAAATATGTAAATATACATACATATATATTATATACTGTACATATATGTGTACAGTATATATGTATGTATGTATATGACTGAAGGCATGTGTTTATATATGGGTATGGTGTATATGCATGGATATGTGTGCATATTCAGTGGAGACCATAGGTTGCTACCAAGTATTGTTTCTTAAGAATAGGGTGTTTTTTGAAATAGGGTCTTTCACTGTGACTTGGGGCTTCCCAGTTAGGCTGGCTGGCCTAGAGATCTACCTATCTCTGCTTCCTCTGTACTGGGATTACACATACACAACAGCATGCTCATATTATCGTGTGTGTTCTGGGAAATCAAACTCAAGTTCTTATACTTGTACAGCAAGAAATTTAAGAACTGAACTCTCTCC
>BDUI01003735.1:8573-20834 GCA_002335545.1 Apodemus speciosus
CTCTGTAGACCAGGCTGGCCTCGAACTCAGAAATCCGCCTGCCTCTGCCTCCCAAGTGCTGGGATTAAAGGCGTGCGCCACCACCGCCCAGCGAGCCCTGTGTTTATTATGACATCGATTTTGTCATTGTTCCTCTCTCTCCCTCTCCCCATTCCTGCCCTAACTCATTTACATTTGATATTCCCCAACAGGCCAAGAAGTACAGTACTTTTTGGTGTGTGTGTGTGTGTGTGTGTGTGTGTGTATTTTTTGTTTGTTTGTTTTGTTTTTGTTTTTGTTTTTTGAAACAGGGTCTTATTATGTGGCCCTGGCTGGCCTAGAATTTGCTCTGTAGACCAGGCTGGCCTTGAATTCACAGACCCTCCTGTCTCTGCCTTCCAAGTGCTGCAATTAAAGGTGTGCACCGCCACACCTGATGTTACACTGGTTCTCTTTCATAAACTGGTGTTTCTTCTCGTGCTGGGGAGATAGCTTAATGGGTAAAGTAAATTAGGGACTTACAATTCCAGCACTGAGGAAGAGGAGCCAGGATGGTTTCTGAGATTACTGGCCAATTTATCCTAATTGATAGGCTCCAGGCCAATGAGGGATACTCCCTCACAACCCAAGATGAAGGCCTCTGAGACTCAAGACCCAAAGTTGATTTCTGGCCTCCACACACATGTGCATACACATATACTCACAAACAGTGGATGATACGGTAAATACAATTATCTGCAATGGGGAACAATCGGTTCCAAGTCACTGTCATGTGACTTAACACTTCAATTTTGCAACCAACAAGTCTTTTGTCTTAAGCAAGTTAAACCTTACCTGGTTTCCATTTGGTGTTGAGGGTGTAGGGGATTGTGGGCTACTTCTGACAGGAGACTTAAGTAGTGAGGATTGGTACGGGCCTGAAGCGGATCCAGAGGATGGTGAATTATCAGAGGAAGGAGCATTCTCTTGCGTGTTGAGTGAGGTGTTGGGTAGGATGTGATCTACCACCCATCCGGAGTAAGAAGACAGTTTGGGAAGAGACATGCATTCTTCCAAAACATCCTAAAGAGARGAAGTTTAAGCCCATTTGTATATTGTATATTTGTACATGTATAGACATTATTACATGTATTGCTCAATAGCTGAGGCCCCAAGAAGTTAATGCAGAGGATTAAAAAAAAAAGGAACGCGGCCCGTCGCCACGCCCGCGGTCTCTAAGGAGCCGCCCGCCGCCGCTCACCTCGTAGCGCAGCAGCCACTCGCGGTCGTAGCGCAGGCGGCCTTTGCTGGAGTTGCGGAGAGCCCTCAGAGTTTCCCAGCAGCGACCATCGGACGGCATGGCAGGCCACCAGCTGATACTACTAACAACAAACCCTCGAATCGGCCGCCGAGGAGGCGCCGCCTTCCGCTTCCGGGGTGTCCGCCTCACATCCGGCGCTTCCTCTCCGTAACGGTCGCAGACCCGGTCCGTCAGCAGCGCCCCGCCCACTAGGGAGCGCCTCCGCCTCGGCCCGAGCAAGAATGCGGAAAGGAGGCGCAACTCTAGCGACCAAACGTGGCTGAATCAAAATGTAATTTCTCGTAGTCGCAGTTGCCCAGACGATGCTCTGCGCTTTTCAATCCGTCTCCTGCTCATGAGTCCGTGACAGCGGTTTGAGGCGGGTAAGAACCTCAAGAGGACAAGCAGTATTTTTCCTGGGTCCTAACTATTGTGGTGGAGTCTGGCTCGTTTTCCAACACCCCGTGACAGCTCACAACTGAGACTCCAGCTCTGATGGATCCATCGCCCACTTTGTGGACTCTTACACTATGCACGCACGTGCCACACATAAAAAAAAAAAAACAACTTTGGACGTATAATAAATTTTTAAAGGTTTATTTATTTATTTATTTATTTATTATATTAAGTACACGGTAGCTGTCTTCAGACACTCCAGAAGAGGGCATCAGATCTCATTATGGATAGTTGTGAGCCACCATGTGGTTCGGAAGAGCAGTCAGTGCTCCTAACTGCTGAGCCATCTCTCCAGCTCCCTAATATATTTTACAAACTTTAATACAGGTGTCCCAGGAATGATCTGGGTGTAGTGTTACACAACTTTAATCCCGGAACTCAGGAGGCAGAGGCAAGCAGATCTGTTGAATTCCAGGCTTGCTCATCTACAGAGTGAATTCCAGGACAGCCGGGAAAAAGTCTAGCTAGGAAAAAAAATCCCAGGAATGGACTCCATCAAAACAGTTCTTTATGCAGCTCAACACTGTGGTGCAGAGCTTACACTAGTTATGAAAATGAAATAGGAATTACTTACCCACACATGCATGTGGTAGTCTGACAACTGGTTTAGGAGCCAGGGCTCCTTGGTCCACGCCTTCAGTCTTGGTACATGAGAGGCAGAGACTGCGGAGCTGGGTTGAAGACCAGGCTGATCTACATAGTTCCAGGCCACCCAGAGCTATGTGGTAGGACCCTGGCTCTAAGAAAAAGGTATATTTTCAACATGTACGTAAATGTGCCTCTGGCCTTCTAAGATCAGAGGAACCGAGTGTCAAAGGAGCTGGATTGAGTTGGTGGTTGTGAGCTTTTGCCAGACGTAAGCAAGAACAGTAAGCACCCTTAACTGCATTTCCCCAGCCCACCTTGATAGTCAGGGTTCTTTCCTCTGCCTCCTGGATGGATACTTCCCTTCACACAACCAGTGTTTAACCACTGAGATCTCTCCAGCCCCAATCTCTGGAATTGTGGACTTGGGTTAGAGTGGCTGAGATGTTATAGTCATCTGAATGAGAATGGCCCCCATAGGCTCCAGTATTTGACTATACGGTCTCCAGGTGTTGGAACTGCTTGGGAAGAATTGTCACTGCTAGTGGAGGTGTTCATTAGTGCAGGCCTGGGGGTTTCAAAGGGCTCGTGATTTCCTGGTGCTCCTTTGATGCCTCCCAGTGTGGATCCAGAAGTGAACTCTGTGCTTTGAGGTCCACAATTATGAACTCTAACCCTCTGAAACAATAAGCCATATTAGACGGTTTCTTTTTTAAGCTGCCTTGGTCATGATATTTTATCAGAGGAATAGGAAAGAGAAGAGTCACAGCCAGAACTCAGCCCAATGGCAGCTAGAAGAGAGTGACCCCTCTGAAGAGCAAGCTTTCTCTTTACTCATTGGTGGATTTTGGTTGGTGATGGTGGATGGGCACTGCAGGGCAAACCTGGGATCTTGAGACTGGAAAGATGAGTTGGGTCAACAGTTGAGCATGTTGCTCTGAGAAAGTGGGTTCAATTCCCAGCACGCATGAGGGTTCTCAACCATCCCCAACGCCAGTACCAGCCCTCTTCCAGCTTCAGAGAGCACCAAACCCTAGGCTCTCACACGTGCACATTCTAATCAAGTGCTCTCTACCACTCATTCAATGCAGGAAAAGAAAAAATGGCCCCAAATCTTTTTTTTTAAAAAGATCTTAAAAAAAAAAAAAAAGATTTATTATATGTAAGGACAATGTAGCTGTCTTCAGACACTCCAGAAGAGGGCATCAGATCTTGTTACAAATGGTTTTGAGCCACCATGGGGTTGCTGGAATTTGAACTCAGGACCTTCGGGAGAGCAGTCAGTGCTCTTAACCGCTGAGCCACCTCTCCAGCCCAGCCCCAAATCTTATCACCTAGAAATCTGGTAGCTATGAACACATAAACATAGGCACACAGAAAACATAGGCATACCCCATCCCATAGGCACCTAAGTGATCCTCCCCAAAACCTAAGTAGTAAGGCCTGACAGAATGCCTTGCCTCTAGCCATCAGATGCCTGATCTTCTGAAACCAACCAAAGGAGCAGCTGCCTATCTTGTCCACAGTGAAATGAAAGGTGGGTAATTCACACATCAAGGACTCTCCAAACTAACGTTCTCGAGCCGGGCGGCGCACTCCTGTAATCCCAGCACTTGGGAGGCAGAGGCAGGCGGATTTCTGAGTTCGGGGCCAGCCTGGTCTACAGAGCGAGTTCCAGGACAGCCAGGGCTACACAGAGAAACCCTGTCTCGAAAAACAAACAAACAAACTAACTAACTAACGTTCTCTCAAATTTTAAGTCATTTAAAAAATATATTTGTTTTTATTCAGACATGCTCTCAGGTAGCCCAGGCTAGCCTCAACCACTCTGTAGCTGTGGATAACACTGAACTGACCCTCCTGCTTCCACCTCCCAAGTGCTTATGACAGGTGTGTGCCACCTTATTCCAGCTTGATCATTTTTAAAATGAGAGGGATAAGGGAAATCAAAGAAGTCTGACATAACTGTTATAAAAACTTTATTTCCTGAAAAACCACACAAAATTTTCAAAACAATAAATGAATCCCAGAGATACAAAGAGAAATGAAAAGCAATGAGATAGGAATTCTGATTGTCAGGCCGGATGGTCATGAGTGTCTGTGACGTGCTTGAGGACCAGAGGCCTGTAGGAAACAGAAATGGGAGGTCTCCACTTGCACCACAGCAAACACCGCCTCCTGCCTTACCCACCGAGAAGAGAGAAGCAGACTCCCCCCAGCAGCACATCAGGAGCAGTGCAGCTCGCCATGGCGCCCGTGCCACGMCGACACTGTTGTGCACTTCTCCCGGAGGAAGAGGCTGTGTGCTGCAGTTACCASGACTGTGAAGTCAGAACCATGGTGAGGAGCACACTTGCCTGTTAGGTCTGTGTTCAAACAATTCATTGTGAGTACACCTGCTGCAGCTGTGACTATGCCAGCTGCTATGTAACAAGGGACTCAGACAACAGATTTAATTTCATGACATTTGTAGCTACAGATTCCATAGGAGCAAGGGAGCTGTGAACATGAGCCCTGACTAAATGTTGCATCTCTCTGCCTCTGTTATATTTTTATGCTGATAAAAACATTCAGTTACTAATTTACCTGTTTTCACTATTTCTCAATACAAATAAGGCTCTATTTTTATTTAAAAATAAAATAAAATAATAAATAAAAAGAAAAGGCAATGTAGGTATTCAATTGGAGAAGTACTCCTGCAACTTCAGCTCAAAGAAACCCAAGACAGAGATGCCTCAAAAGAGGGCTGGAAGGAGTCTGCAGGGAATAGACATTCCGTCCAAGCATTCCCTGAGGAAAGGAAGCAGACTCTTGTAAAGTTACACAGATTTCAAGATCTGGTACCTAACGTGGCAAATATAAGTCTGTGAAGCTCATTAGAGAATTCCACCAGGCTCCCAGAAGAGGAGAGAGAACTAGGTTCTTCCTGATCCATCCCTGGCTGCTTTAGGGACCTTCCTGGCATTAATCGAAGAACAGACCCTAAGCACATTTAAAAACCAGTGGGCTTGCCAGCTATGGTTTGGTAACTCCACAGTTGTCTGGCATCAGGCAAGGGCTTCACACCCTGGACAGGTGGTCAGGCGGGGGGAGACCGGGAGCGGATGGGTGAGCTCGTYAGGTAGGAGGATGTATAGGGGCCATCCCCAAACACATTTGCATAAGAGGACTTGAGGAATTGGACATAATTCTGCATGCTCCGGTTGGTGCTCTCAGACTGCTCCAAGCGGTCTTTCAGATCCTGCAGTCGGCTCTGGTATCTGCGATCCGCCTAACAGAAGAAAGAGAACAGGAGCCAAGAATAAGAAGGCAACAATGGACAGTCAGAGTCAAAGGCTTCCGCTTCTAGGGTGCCAACACTGGAAAAGGCGCATAGGGCCTGTGGTTGAGATGGGTTTTATATCACCCTTGGGTGGATTGGGAGAAGTTAGTTGCTTAGTTTTGGTTTTCTCTGTGTTTTTTAGTGTTGTCTCTGTGTTGTCATGGCTGTCTTGGAATCAGGCTGGCAGCTGGGCAGTGGTGGCGCACGCCTGTAATCCCAGCACTCTGGGAGGCAGGGGCAGGCGGATTTCTGAGTTCGAGGCCAGCCTGGTCTACAGAGTGAGTTCCAGGACAGCCAGGGCTATACAGAGAAACCCTNGCTCCAGTGGCCACACGGGCTTGCTCCCCCACCCTCCTCAGGCATTTGCTTAAATGTCACCTTTCCGGTGAGCGTATCCTGACTGCCTTGTTTGAAAGTGCAGCCTCCCCTCCTACCACTAAGGATCCACACAGGTTGCTGGGCCCTGGGCAGTGTGGACTTATCCCCAGCATCTCTGAAGCCCCCTCCACCTCTGTCTCCTGCCTGTCTTCCCTCAGCCTCAGAGGGCTGAGAGAACGGCCCTCTGCCTGCTCACTTCCTGGGATGTCCTGGGCCTCCATGGTGACCCACAGCGCACGCCTGTAATCGGCACCTGTCAGTGAGCGGATGAGGGGTCTCAGCCTGTGCAGCCCTTCTGCACAGAGGTCCTTCTTGTTGGGAAGACCCGCGGGCCCCAGGCCGACATCTGCAGCAGCGCCTTCTGCCCACTCACCTGAAAGTCTTCCTCATCCAAAATCTCCTTCCTCCACTTGATCAGGAAGGCGGCGCAGACGTAGAGATGGAAGTGTGAGAAGCCTTCTGGCTCGGACTGGGAAGGGAAGCAGGCGTCAGGCAGGCCCGCCCACATGCCTCCAGGCCCCACCGTGAACCTCTCCCTTCCTCTCCCTGCCGCAGTGGGCGGACCCGGCCTGAAACCTCCCGCGTGGCAGAGAACATGGGCTCCCAGCAGACACTGGACGTGGTAGAGAGGCTTCCCGGGTGTGGGCCAGCAGGGAGAGCTGGGGAGGAGGGGAGAGCTGGGGAGGAGAGGAGGGTCCCCTCCGCACCTGGTAGGTGTCCCACAGGCGGATGGTGCAGCGCAGGGGCAGCTCCCGCATCAGCAGGTTGTTCATCCAGCGGAAGGCGAACTGCAGGTACTCCACCTCGTACCTCCTCAAGTGACCGTGCACCTGCTCTGAAAGCGGCCCGAGGTCAGGGCCACCGGCCGGCAGGTTCTCTTTCTTACCAGCTCCCCGCGCTGTGGGCTGACCTTTGGACTCTCGCCCCCCCAACACCCCCCTCCCCGTGCTGCTCACAGGCTGACATCAGCACTTAGCATGTYGCCTCTCCCAGGTGCCCACAGCCATCCTAGGGCTGCGCTGGCCATGAAGCAAGAGAYGTGAGGTGGACCTGGATGCTGAGCCTAATTACTGTTCAGGGCAGGGCCGGAATGGAACGGAACCCCGAAGGCCACCTGGCCAGCTCCCTTCAGCGTCCCTGACAGATAGCCAGCAGAGGTGGCTTCTTTCTCACAGGAGACTCACCAGGAGATTATTCTGCAAATTCAGTAGAAACTAGCTGCCACCTGCCTCTCGGCTCCTGCCCTGGAGCCTGYGTGGTATCCTGAGCAAGTTAAACAGGCCTGGTCCCCTGTCCGGTATGATGGCTTCGAGAATAACGCTCGATAGGTGGGCTTTTTGTTACTGGTGTTTTAAGATGCACTAGTGTGCCTGCGTGTGGGCATGTGCACCGAGTACACTCAGAGGCAGCAGGGCCCAGGGGTTACAGACAGCCGTGAGCCACGGCATGTGGGTGCTCAGAACTGAACGTGGGTCCTCTGGAAGAGCGGCAAGCGCCTGTGACCCAYGAGCCACCTCTCCAGCCCCGCTTCTCATTTATGAAATGGGGCAATCGGAGGCCCGCAAGATGACTCAACAAGTAAAGACATCCACCACAGAGCCTGCCACCCTGACCCCTGAMCCCACCTGACAGAAGGAGGTAACAGAATCCTGGACCTTGCCCTGATGCCCTCCCCCCCTTCCATGAGGTGGCATGTGTGTACCCCTCCCCAATAAGCGTTGGGTTTTTGTTTTGTTTTTTCAAGTTTTAATGAGGACAGCTGCTCAGATTTCAGAGGATTTGGGGAGGAAAATAAGGTGAGTCTGTACAATATTGCCTGACTGGAGTCCAGGGCTCCAAGGGGAGCAGTAACAATTATCGCTTAGGGGGCTGGAATTTAAGGCATGGGGGCTTGTGAACAGCTTGTGGGGTTGTTGTTGTTGTTGTTACAGTCTTTGTAGTGAGAAAGTACATAAGATACAAGAGTGTGCTGCACATTTATTTAGTGTGTGTGGCTGGTGTGTGTGTGTGTGTGTGTGTGTGTGTGCGCGTGGCTGGTGTGGAGGGCATGTGTGTGTGAGGTGTGTGTGTGGCTGGTGTGTGACTGGTGTGAAGGGCATGTGTGTGTGAGGTGTGTGTGTGTGTGTGTGCCTGCGGCTGGTGTGGGGAGCTGTGTGGGTGNAGGTCCTGAGTTCAATTCCCAGCAACCACATGGTGGCTCGCAACCATCTGTAATGGGATCTGATGCCCTCTCTTCGGGTGTCTGTGAAGACAGTGACAGTGTACTCACATACATGAAATAAATGTCTTTGAAAAACAAACAAACAACAACAACAACAAAAACAAAACTCCAACAAACTTCTATAGCTGGGTGGTGATGGCATAAGCCTTTAATTTGTGTGTTGGGGAAGCAGAGGCAGGTAGATCTCTATGAGTTTGAGGCCAGCCTGATGTACACAGTAAATTCGAGGCCAGGGATACACGGAAAAACCCCATATTGAAAAACAAACAAACAAAAACAAAGCAAAACAAAACAAAATCTCTCTATTATGTTGAGGCATGTTCCTTCTATTACAAGTTTCCACAGGCCTTTATCATGAAGGGATGCTGAATGGCTTTCCTGAGTAAAAAGATCATGTGACCTGCCCTTAAGTCTGTGTGTGCGCCACTGCAGTCACTGATGGCATGTACTGAACTATCTCACGTCCTTCTGACTGTGCCTAGCCTCTCCTAAGAATCTGGAGGACTTTTGCATCTATGTTCCTCAAAGAGATGGTTGATAGTTGTCTTTCTCATTTGTCCTTCAGTGCTTTGGTATCGGGGTAATGCAGGCTTTGTAGGGCCAGCGTAATAGTGTATATTGACTTTATATCCTGCAGCTTTGCTTTACCTGCCTAGTAATTCCATTTTCTTACAGTCTATGGACAGTTTCAGAAATGTTGATGTTCTTTAAAAACAAAAAGCCAGAGGTAGTGGTGTATATCTTTAATCCTAGCATCAGGAAGGCAGAGGCAGAAGATCTGTAAGTTCAAGGCCAACCTGCAGAACACATAGGTCTACACAAAATGACTCTGTCTCTTAAAAAAAAAAAAAGAGAGAGAAATGTTTGGCAGAGTTCAAGTGAATCCATCTGAGCTTTTCTTCTTTGGAAGACTTGATTGCTTTTTTAAAACAGGGTCTCACTGCATAGCCCTGGCTGCGCTCGAGTTTAGAGATTTGCCTGGCTCTGTCTCCCAAGTGCTGGGATTGAAGGCATGCGCCACCATGCCCAACATTTTAGGAGAGATTTTTAATGATAGGGACTTATGTTCCTGTACCATAGGAACCAAAGATAAAGTAGAACTTTTGATTCTCCTGTCTTTTTCTGTCTTTGTTTTCATTCTATGCATGTGTGTTGTCTGAATGTATGTCCATGCACCACATGTGTGTCTGGTGCTCTTGGATTCACAAGAGGGCACTGACTACCCTGGAACTGGGGGCAGTTGTGAGCTGCATGGTAACAGATGCCATGGTTCTTAACAGCTGAGTCATCTCCTCTTGAAGCATTATCACCACAGGCAAGGACTCTACCGACTGGGCTACGACACCCAGACTTGCAGTAGGATGTAAAACCAGGTCTCTGTTGCTCCATCAGGATGCCCCTGATCCGTGGTAGCAGGTTTCAGGGATCCCCAACACTTGGCACATATATCACAGTCCCATCTTGGTTTTTGTTTTTAAGAGACAGGGTTCTCTGTGTAGCCCTGACTGTCCTGGAATTCACCCTGTAGACCAGGCTGGCATCAAACTCAAAGATCTGTCTGCCTCTGCCTCTTCCTCCTAAGTGCTGGGATGAAAGGCATGTGCCACCACACCCTGCTTGTTGAATCTTCCTCAATTATCTCTTTATTAATCTGGAGTGACTGAATCTCTTCTGACTTTGACGTTTGCTTCTCAGACATGAGGATACCTACACCAGCTTGGCTTGGGATCCCATTGGCATAGCATATTGGTCACCATCCTTTGTGTCTGTCTATCCACCAGGGAGGTAGATTTCTTGAACACAGTTGTTGGGTCTTCTCGTTTAAGCCCCATCAGTCAGTCTGCTTAATGGGTCAGTGAGGCCATCTATATTTAAGGCTATTATTTAGCAAGTCCTGTACTTTTGTCAGTTACCTTTTGGATAATCTTTTGTTTTTTACATTCTTCATTAGTATTAGAGGTTTGCTTATTTACTGTGTGGGACATGCTACATTCCTTCCTAGATCTCTTGTAAAATGTATCCCTGTCCTGCGTTCTGATTGACACTTTCTTCCTGGGTTAGTCTTCCTTTGTGTATCTTCTACAATATATGGAAATCATGAGCTGCCTTAATTTATATTTATCTTGAACTTTCCTTGTAGTTCAGACCATTGTAAAAGAATTGTTGAATATAGCGATCTTGATTGAAAATTACTTATTTTCAAGATCTGAAATGCATTTTCCCATGATAACCTGGCTTTCTGGGTAGCTGAGAGATATGCTGTTAGTTTTGCAGTATTTGCCTTTGTTAAATACTTATATGTATGTGCTCGGAGTATGTACATATAAATGCAGTGTGTGAGGAGCCAGAGCTGTTGCATCCCCTGGAGCTGGAGTCACCTGATGGGGGTCCTCAGCTGCAGACCTGGCTCCTCTGCAATCCTAACCTCAGGCCATCTCTACAACCCCACCCCTTTAGCTGTCAATCTTTCTTCTTCTGCTTCGACACACTGACTATAACATTTCTTGGAGAAGTTCTTCTGGGTCCTATGCATTTGTGGATCTAAATGCCTCAAGTGTTGATACCTTTTAAAAAAATACCTGTATGTGATCTCATCCACTTGCCTCTCTGCCTTCAGGGTTCCAGCTCCTTCCAGTTCCTGGGTTCCAGGGTTCCAGTTCCTGACAGTTCTAAGATTTGGTCTCTTAATGGTATCCCAGAAGACTCTGACACTGTGGTCATGTTTGGGGTTTTTTTTGTTTGGCTGGTTTTGTTTTTGTGAGACAGGGTCACTCTATTATACAGCCCTGGCTGCCCTAGACCAGGCTGGCATCAAATTCAGACATCCACGTGCCGCTGCCTCCCTATGGGGACGATTAAAGGCACGAGCCAGCATGCCAGGCTGCTTGTTTCTTCATGGGTCTGAGTGGGCTTTAGTTGACTGTGCCCTCCTCCATTCCTCGGCTTCTTTCTTCTGCTTGGTTTTGTCTTTGCTGATGCTTTCTCCTGTTWTCTAAGTCATCTGGTCACTTCCAACACTTCTGGGTTTCCCCAGAATCACAATTTCTTTTCCTAACTTTCCATCCTAGTTGCTTTCTCATCCATATTTCCAAGATTCTAGACGCGACTCCCCTGATGGTGGGTCTCCAATCTCAGATCACTCATCCTCTTTACCTCTGAACTTCTGAGATCTTCATCTGGCAGATCACCTACTTCTCCTTGTCTTTGAGTTAACGTTCTTCAGGATGACCACACTACCTTTATTTTCATGTTTGCATACACATAGGAAGGCAAAAAGGGGGCAGCAGATCCCTCAGGGCTAGAGTCACAGCGTTTGTGGAATGCTTGACCTCCTATGTGGGTGCTGGGATACAAACTCCAATCCTTACGACCAAACAGCAGTACCTTTAACTGATGTGCCAAAAGAGAATATCAGATACCCTGGAAGTGTAGTTACAGACTGAGCAGCCACTTGGGTGCTGGGAACCAAATCCATGTCTTACCCAAGAGCAATCAGTGCTCACAACTGCTGAGCGAACTCTCTAGGCCCCATTTGGGAGTCTTTTGGGAGCATACTCTTGAAGGCTCCGCCCCAGCATCACAGGCAAGAAGCTGCAGAGCTGCATTGTGGGGGCTTTAGCTTCCTCTCTGCACCAAGAGCTGGTGCTGGTTGGGCTGCTAAGGGAGTCGCCCTCTTCCTGTGTATGTCTCAGGCTCCCCTTACATCTTCAGGACTTTCTTAAGTTCTTCCTTGCTTTGGAGTAAGCTATTTTTGCTTATTTTGACTCTCTCTCATGTACTCACATGAAGACAGCCTCAGCCTCTACCTCATGATTTTACCCCTAACAGGAAATTTGATAACTTCACAAGTCTATGGATATGCTAAAAACTGTTCAGCTGTGCAGTCTGTGTTTATGGGTAACTCTGATTTTAAGAAGTGATGTGCCGGGCAGTGGTGGCGCACACCTGTAATCCCAGCACTTGGGAGGCAGAGACAGGCGGATTTCTGAGTTCGAGGCCAGCCTGGTCTACAGAGTGAGTTCCAGGACAGCCAGGGCTACA
>BDUI01003736.1:46708-62918 GCA_002335545.1 Apodemus speciosus
GGGCTCGCTTCATAGAAAACCGGGTCCCGCAGTCCCCAGGGCTCTTTCCGCGCCCGGCTCGGGTCCAGGCGGGATACCCAGGCCGATCGCCCGGGCGTCCGAGCTGCACCCCGCCCACCAGGCCGAGCTAACGGAGAGGCCACGGAGATCCCAATGCAACCCGCCTCCTGCCGGCATGGCACCTGCTGGGCCCCGCTCGCCCAAAGATCCGCACTGGGGCATAGAGCTGTCCTTCCCGCCAGYCAGAGAGAGTCGTGCGCCAGCTTCTGGGTGCTCYGGGCCCCTCTGCCTAAGCCTGAGTGGCATCTGCCCTTGGACGCGTGTCCCCCGGGCCTCGGCCAGTTCATCCCGTCTGCAGCGCCACCACYCCGACAGGCACAGATGCAGGGGGTGCGTCTCCAGCCCCCTACCTATCCCACTGGCTCTTACCTTGTGCGGCGCCCGCAGCAGCCGATGGACCCCGGCCAACTGGGTGCCCAGAGCCAGGTCCTCGCGGAATGTGAACAGCGGTGGCCGGCTGGGCTCTGGGAAGTTGGTGCTGTTGAAAGGATCGGTGTCGTCCAAGAACTGCACGCGACAAGCCAGCGTGGCCATGATGCATCCCTGCCCCGTGGGGCGCGGGCCCCGGGGTCAGTGGGCCGCGCAGGCCGGGGTTCCCGGGTCTGTGCGGAGGAGAAGCTGCCGCCACTGCCGCCGCTAGCAGGCTCGCGGGCTCGCAGGCTACAGCGCGCCCGGCTGCAGCCCGGACTCCGGCCACGGGGGGCGGGACGGGGGCGGGGCTGCGCCCCCTCCTCCTCCCGCTCCCTCTCGGGCTCCTCCCCTGCTCGGTTTACTGGGCACTGGACCGGGCTTCCCCGACCTTCGCGACCGCTGCAGGGACTRGGAATGCGARAGCCACTTGCGCAGCCTCGGCGGCCCTGAGCCTAGCAGCAATCAACGCGCAGGAACGCCCCTGCGCAGAGCTCTCTGCACGTGTGCCTGCCGCCCAGGATCCAGAWGCACCAGCCTTGGAGGGCTGGCACTAGACTGGGGACAAGGCAGTCCTCTGACTACGTTACCCCCCCTCCCCGGGACAGGGAAGAGCAGGACCCCTCCCAGATGAAGGCGACAGAGCTGGTCTCCCTGCTGCTGGCCACCCAGACCAGGAAGCAAAGCTCTCTGCAGGCCTGTGGCTGGATGATAGCTATCCTAAGCCCGGGCAAGGACTCCAGGGAGGTTTGCGCCAGAGAGAAAAGAAGCTAAGTAGGAGAATAGGGGCTAGGAATCCCAGCAGCATTTCTTGCGCCCAAGGGCGCCTGCAGTGAGCATTGGTAGACTGCAAGGAGAGACTCCACGGCCCCAAGACCGGATCCGGACATCTGCCTGACAGTTACAGTTGAACCTGTCCATCATCACCATCCCTCTCCTCTGTTAAGGTCTCCGGAAGTTCTAACTTGACCTTCTGCGACAGAGGAAGAAGGGTGCTTYTGGCCAGATYCYGGAATGGTGAAGAYGCTGAGAAGAACCGGGGTCGGGGGTGGGGTCTCCCTCACAACAGGGACTTGGCACGTAGCTTGACAGCCTGCCTGCTTCCTCCGAGCTGGAGCGGCAATACCACGCGGCACATCCCGGTTCTCCTTGCTGCTCACGGGCGACCCCTTACGTTTCCAAAGAGAACTCACCACCTTTTCCCTTCCCAGGCCGCATTACTGATGATACCTAATCCATCTCTAATAATCAATATCCAGTCGTTCTTCACACCCAAGATGGCTCCATATTGAGTCCCTCCCCGTTTTCTGGTTTCAAGAGAAAATACGCCCTTGCCCTTCACTTAGCAACCTCTCTCGTATCTTTCACACGCCTGTGTGGGTTCCCCACCACAAGTGTGSGCATGCGCACCCTCCTGTTTCARTGTAGGGCCTGAAGACCTCCTTTGTGGCTCATTTACACAGCCTCTGGTTCCTTCATCTCTTGTCCTAGTCTGCTTGGATTGGAGGGGAAACTAGTTTTTGAGACAGAATTTTAGCAGGGCGTGGTGCACACCTTTTCATACTTTTACTACTCAGGAGATAGAGGAAGGCAACTCTCTCTGAGTTCAAGAGCAGTCTGATCTATATAGTGAGGCCCAGGACATCCAGAGCTCCACAATAAAGAGACCCCCCCCCATCTCAAAAACAAGGGTACAAGCATCGATGAAGCCACTCCTGGCCTCAAATTCATGATCCTCCTGCCTCCGCCTCTCTAACAATGTGATGCACCATACTTGAAGCATGCGGTTTTTGGATTTGTGATGGTTAATATTGAATGTTAACDTCACRTATTTAGAATCACCRTGGTAACATGCCTCTGAAGAGTTATAGAATGATGTTTGCAGAAAAGTTTGAATGGGGAAAAGAAAACCCACCCTGAACAGTAGATGAAACTATCCCGGTGGGTTAGCACTAAGAGAAAGCAAGCTGCGCACGCACATCCATTTCTGTGTGGTCTGACTATGGATACGATGTAGCCACCTCAGACTCCACCCGCAGGCCTTCCCAGCCAGGATCGTCTAGATCCTTCCTTTACTTTAGTGCAAAGAAATCTTTCCTTCCTTAAGCTGTTCTGCCAGGTGTTTTATCATAGCAACAAGGAAAGGAGCTAAAGTAGCTTCTTTCTCTTGTTTTTGTTTTGTTTTGTTTTTCCTKTTGTGGGTGGTATGTGTATGTAGCCTCCCTAGAAGGGGTTTTTGAGAATGTATATGAATCTGAGTATCGTTTTTCAAAGTCTTCGCGGATAATGTGGTGTGGGAGTTGTGCAAAGACAGCAATGGTTAAAGTTTTCTCTTGCCTCTCGTGCTCCTATTTCTTCAGCACCATTCACACCCCCCTCATTCCACCAAACCCTCATCTTCCTCTCRTTTGCTCCTCCATGCCCATATTCCCCCGTTTCCCCCACTCTCTCATATTCCCCCRATTTTCCTCATGTGCCCCATATCCATTTCACTCAGATTTCCTCTGTTTCCCCCACATCCCTCAAATGCCCTTCATTTCTATCTCTTTCATAACTTGGCCACTTCTACCAAAAGATAAACCCTATTTCTCTATTCCTTGATTAACTGACTGGTTGGTGGATGGTAATGGATTGGACTGGGTTGGTTTGGGGAGACAGAGTCTTCCTACGTGGCCCCAGCTGTCTCCCGTAGTGCTCCACCCTAACTTGGTGTGCCGTCTGTAGCTCTCTGGATGGACGGCTCACCCCACCATACCAGCCCCCCACTCTTTGAACAGAGGTAGCTTTGGTACTTGCTCTTATAAGCAGAGTAAGTAGAAGTGATCATGTGTGGYTTCTGAGAACAGACCTGAAGAGACGGACCTCCCCCAGCCCCCGCTACACCTCCTCTTGCCCTGAGAGAGCTCTGGCCTGAGACCATGTGCCAGGAAACTGGGTCTAATCTAGGAGAAATGCTGTTGAGGACTCCTGGGGATTAGAAAATGGGTTCTATGTTATAAGACAATAAAACAATTGGCAAACTGGTCCCTACAGGCATCAGAAAGAGAAGTTATATGGGCTGAAGCTAAAGAGTTATCTAAGGAGAATGGAAAAGCCTTCAAAGGTCCTGCTGGGTGCTTCCAGCTGCATATAATAATGAATTTTATTTGCAAGGAGAGAAGGAATATGGACTCTCTAAATTTAGGATTATAAAAATAAAGCCATTTCTGGCTCCCATACCTTCAGACAGCAAAAAAAAAGACCTTTTTAAATATATTTTTTAAATTTTGTATGTGTACAGGTATTTTGCATGCGTGTATGTCTGTATGAAATAYGTGTGCAGTGTCTGTGGGGGCCAGAAGAGGGCATCCAATCCCCTAAATCTTTGAGCTTGAGAAATGAACTTAGGAAATTTTTTAAATGTGATGGTTGGGAGATGGAGAGAGGACTCAGCAGTTCAGAGCACGTGTCGCTCTTGCAGGAGAGCAGTGTTTGACACATGAAATAAATCTTAGTAAACGTCACAGACAATCCATGGACATTTTTAAAACAACGAAAACTACCAGTTTAAAGAAATCAAAAGTCAGAGACTTCCAACCTCCATCTTGAATAAGGAAGGACCAGTCACAAGTAGTTTGTATCTGCAAGTAGTTTGGAAAAACAGAAGTTTCGCCAGAGCTTRAGCTAAGAGCCTTAGAAAAGGGTGGATGTAACCATTCCTGGGGCAAACCTGGGAATGTCGAAAGCAGCAGTGAGAGCAGGCTGGAGTGCCCGGCGACCACGTGTGTCTCCTAATAGCTCTCTAAGTGGAAGTGTCTGCTGATGGGATTCTGCCCCGGGCTCAGCACGGACTGCTGGGTAAGTAGTGGGCGTGCACGCTGCCCTTTGAAGAGGAAGGTTCAGCTCGTGTTTCCCTAAAAGGTCCTCTCACCTGCACACTCTCTTACCCAGCAGCTGCTTGGCCACTTTGCCAGCCRCAGGTGCTGCCTGCCTCTGCAATCACTGTCACTCCGTCTAGAGTTATCTTGTTGTTGCTGCTGCTGCAAGGAAACACCATGACCAGAAGTGACTTGCAGAGATGACCGTTTATTTGGGCATATAGCTCCAGAGTGAGAGTCCATATAAGACAGTGGTGGCAACAGAGAGCAGAAGCAGGAAGTTAGCTGGCCACCTTTAATTTTATAAGAACTGTGGTTTTCCTTTCCGTGGGAAAAAATCCTCTTATGAATTTCCATCTGCAGGGGGAAMAAAGAGTAAAATGGAAGTGGAGTGGGTCTATAAACTGCCAAAGCCCACCCTTGGTACCGCACCTCCTCCAGCAAGGCTCCACCTGCCAAGGGTTGCAGAAGCCCGTGCAACAGCGCCACCGCCTGGGAGAGAGGGCAAGCATTCAAACCCGCGAACCTTGGGCGAACAGTTCTAACCGCCAGACTTAGCTTGCGTTTTGATTGCGGTGGCTCTGCCCTTCCAGATACAAATATGTTTCAAGTTAATGGCTGTCCTGTAATAAACCATTCCGCTTGCCCTGTGGGTCACGCATTTCAGCTGGGCTCAGCAATGTCATCCCTGCTGTGGTTGCCATCTGAGAACATCACCGGAGCCAGGCAATTAAAAATCATCTCCCGCCATGTGTGCGAGTGTCTGCTGCCTGTCAGCTGCCTCGTGTGGAGGAAGGACTTCTGGGAGATAGCTCATCTCTATTCCGTGTGTTTTCTCAGGCTAGGCTAGATCAGTATTCCTCGCATGGCCTCTGCAGACTGAGGCAGCCTTCTAAGAATCAAGAGCAGGTACTCTACAGTCCTTTGAACCCTGGGCTCATGATCTGAGCTGCAGCTAACGGCAGAGCTCAGCAGGTAGAGTTGTCTGCCGGGCCTTACCATCTGAGTTGTCTCCCTACAAACCACGTGGTGGAAGAAGGAAGTCAGCTCCCACAACAAGTCCCCAGACTTCCACACACTCAGGCACACATAAAAATAAAATAAAAGTAATAACAAAATAAATCACGCTGTGTCCRTTTGACAGCTTTTGAGGGGGTGGATACAAAATCAGCCAAGACCACCCCAAACTCAGAAAGTGAGTGCCAGATTCTGCTCCTGCAGAGATAAAGGCAAAGCCACAAGTGTGTGCATAGACCTGAAGACCCCAAGATGAAGGGCTGCTGTAGCCATTGTTTTGGATACTCGAGTGTATTATACACAAAACCCAATACGCATGCAGCTCTACATAGACACACATTTGAGTACATATATATAGCCACACATATATACAGATAAAGGTAGATAGGGTCACACATGTGTGTAGTCACACATATACACAGAAAAGGGTAGGTAGGGTCAGACTGGACAAAGCAGCCAATTCAAAACTACATCCTTGAAGAAAAAAAAAAAACAACAACAACAACAACAAAAGCAGAGACGTAAGAAAAACAGAGCCCAAAAGAATGGTTGGGCTAAGTAGATCCAAAGGTAACGTGCTAGAGAAATAACTCAGGCAGTTACTTTTGAAGGACTCCATCACCAGCAATGCAATTTTCCTAAGAGTCCAAAAAACCCTGCACCATCACTCAGCTGTTGAGAGTTGCTGACCCAGTTTGAACTAGTTCTCAGAATCCAGTCAGAAAAACCCCTGAGCTTACCTAATGCTGCCGCCGGGTGGTGGACGCGGCTTGACTGTCTCAGGCTTTGTAAGATACGGCACCACACACAGCGAGTCGCCATTAACTTTAATAAGAACTGTGGTTCTCACCACTTTTCAGGYGAGACTTCAAGGTGTCCTGTCACTTATTCGTRGAGAGAGTTCGATTTGCCAAGATTTCTGTTGAGGTTTGTTCTCGCTGTCCATTGTTATGCAAAGTGTAGGATTCCCCAAGACCTGGAGTCTGCAGGCAGACCTGCGACCCTGCCCCCAAGTTAATTCTGATTGGTGAATAAAGATGCAACAGCCAGCAGCTCTGCAGAAGAGACATAGATGGCGTTTAGGTTTCCTGGGCTTGGCGTCTGAGGAGAACCACAAGGAGAAGAAGGTGCAGGAGGAGGAAAGAGAAGCTGCCCTGAGGGCCGCCCAGTTGAAGGTAAGAGCAGCCCAGATGAAACCTAGTAAGTAATAACTTGGAGTTATGATAGGAAAGTAGATTCTAACAGCATGGAGTGTAGGTATGTGTCCAGCCCTTGTGCTGTTCAAGGCTTATTGTAAGTACAAAGGACATGTGTGTCTTTTATCTGGGAACTTAATGGCCAAAGGCAGGGTAGAAGCCCCCAGGTCAGGATTAAATAATTTCTACAACAATTTTAATTGGGGGATTTGTAAGGTGAAATGTGTAGAAGTTAATTCTGCTCGCACAAAAGAGGGAATTAGAAAGAGGCTGCCCGGTGGGGCCTGGCTTCCCTTCTGTTTCCTAGGGATCCCTGAACTGGCCTGTGAGAGAGGCCAAGCTTTTCTCAGAGATCCAAGTGTTTGAGACAATATGAGCCAACGAAGGTTTTGGCTACTGCAGGGTCCCTGAGGATCCTCAAGTCCCAACCAAGATCCAACAGTGGGTCCCTAGGTCCTCTAGATCCCAGAAGCCCATTCTCCCTTTGGTGACACAGCACCTCTGCATTTGCGACTTGTCTTGTTGCCATGGCAACATACAGGACAGAAGCAACTTAGGGGAAAGCGCATTTATCTGGGTTTATAGTTCCAGGGCATAAAATCTACCGTGGCACAGGGGAAAAAAATGGTGCCAGGAGACACTGCTGGTCACACTGCATTGGGGACAGGAAGCAGAGAGCTGGGCACACTGCATTGGGGACAGGAAGCAGAGAGATGAATGTCTGTCGAGGCTCAGCTCCCTTTGTCCTTCTCGCCCAGTCCAGGACCCCAGCCTAGGGGATGGTTTTGCCCACATTTGGGGCAGATGCCCCACCCCAACCCCTCACACGTCTGCTCAGGGGTGATCCTAGGTCGGGTCCAGTTGATGATTTAAAGCACCACAGCTTCACGGTGGATGAGGAAAGGCAGGAAATAGAACGCAATTGGCCCTGATCACATCATCTAACCCAGGCAAGGTCACTCCAAACAGCAAATGCCGTTTGGGGACATGCTTGAAGGCCAGCTGTGACAAAGGGGACAGGAAAGCTGAAGCACTGTCCCACCCACCTCTGAGGGACTTCCCTTTTCTCCCCCAGGCTAATCTCACCTCTCTTAGACTGCCCTGTCCTGGTCTGCTATTCAGAGCAGCATCTTGTTGTGATTGGCTGGCCGGCTATGGAGTGGGAGGTGCCACTGGAGAGCGTCTGAAGGAGAACCTCTGGTCAGAGCACAAACCCTAGCTCTCAGCCTCTGCGGAGTTTAGCCCCCCCCCCCAGAATCCATCCCTCCTTTATATCTTCCCCCTTTAGATACCAGCCCCCCACAGTCTCAGCCCCCCTAGATTCCAGCCTCCTCAGAGCTCAGGCTCCCTCAGAATTCACCCCCCCCTCCATGATCGCTCCCCTTCGATCTCCGACCCCTCAGATTCCAGCCCCCTCAGAGTCTAGCCCCTCAGAGCTCAGGCCCCAAAGATCTCATTCCCTTCAGATCTCTGCCCCCCACCCCACACCTTAGACACCAGCACCCTCAGATCTCAGTCCTAGAACCTAAATCGATCTCTCCACTTATCCTGGCCTCAGCTTTCTCGTCTATAAACAGGGATCACATGAATTTCAAGAAGATCAGATGATTTAAACCACCTGAGGTGCTTAGTGTTGTCCACAATCATGACTCAGCAGTTTACCACAGTGGCAAGAAAGGACAGACAGACCGGGCTCTGGAATGAGCTCTGCTCTGTACTGCTTCCCCCATCTTCCTGGAGTCATTTCACCTGGAGTCATTTCCCCCATCTTCCTGGAGTCATGAGTCATCAGTGCCTGCTCCACAGGGAGTCTGAGAGAATTCAAGTTGGGTGTGTGAGGCGTGTGGCAGAGCATTTGTTATTCACGCACCAACATGACCAAGTGTGACAATGTGGAGAAGAAAGCGCACACCCGGGTGTGCAGAGGCACCCTCTCCAGCCGGGCAGCTCTGTGTAATGGATAAGCACTTCATCTTACAAAGGTAAAACACCACTGTGTGCCTGCAATAAAGCCAACATAGCCACCATATATTATCATTTTAGAAATTGCTAGACTAAATTTAATACTTTTTCAAGAATTTTAGAATTTATATTTATTTATGAGAGGAGGCTCATAATTCTCAGAAGTGGCTACATAACATATCAGACAGTTGGAAAAATATTAGTTACAAAAAGATACTGTAGATCAAAAAAGACCCAGTCCATCAAAAAGACATATAAGCCAGGTGTGGAGCATACCTATAATCCTAGCACTTGGGAGGCAGAGGCAGGCGGACCACCATGAGTTCAAGACCAGCCTGATCTACATGGTGAGCTCTAGGCCAGCCTGGGATACTCAGTGAAGCCCTGTCTAAAAATAAAAGTCGAAAAACTAAGACCTAGAAATCTTAAGTGTGAACCCACACATACACAAACTCACGCCTTTAAAATTCCCAGGTCGAGCCAGACCTGGTGGCACACACTGCAGCACCGGGGAAGCAGGACCACCGAGCCAGCCTGAGGGCCATGAGCTCACGCCTCAGCCTTTGCCACTACAAATACATAGACTGAAAACTAGAAAGACCGTGAGCTGCCACTTCCTGCCAGCCAGCTGATCTTCTGCAATGTCGCAATGTACTCAATAAACTAAAAACCAAAAAATTAATCTCCCGAGTCTCATGAAACATTTAATTTGGCTACAACTGATCATTCTTTGGATATATGAGGGAGCCTTGTTGGTGGGCGCAGCAGTCCTCTGCTGAGCTGTGTCAGGGAGAGTGAGCAGAGGGTCAGATCAGAGGCCACGTGGTAAGCGTGGGCTCCACTCCAATGGCAAAGAGCAGCATTCATTCTAAGACAAAGTTCTACTGAATCAAGTTCCAGGTCTCAGTAATGGTAGACAGTGTTGTAAAGAGAAACTTCAATGCTCTTGGGAGAAGAAATGTTAGGAGATAGCACTTGGGTGTTTCTGGGAAGAGGGTGAATCAGGACACTCCACAGTCTTTCAACACGGGGAGCACCTCAGATCCCACTGACAGGAAGCGCGGAGATGACAGATCCAAGGCCGAATGCATCAGGTACACGCCAAAGTTCACCTGTGATGGAGGCAACAGTCAGAAGATGAGGCGCATAATTTTAAAAGTTAAAACCATTTGTAACGTGCCTTTGGCCCCAGCATTCCGAAGGCAGAGGCATGTGTTTGTGTGTGTACAGTCAGGAGACCCTGACTGCAGTTCCTCAGATGCCGCCCACCTCGTTGATGGAGACGGGGTCTCTCATGATCTGCTGTTCACCAGGTAGGGCAGCCTGGCCAGAGAACCCCAGGGATCTGCCCTTCTCTGTCTTCCCAGCTCTGAGATTGCAAGGGTGCGTCAGTGTCCAATTCTCTCTCTGTGTGTGTGTGTGTGTGTGTGTGTGTGTGTGTGTGTGTGTGTGTGTGTGTAGGATCGAGGTGTTACCAGCATACCCTGCTTCAAGGATACTTCAATGCAGCCTGACTGGAATGCTTCACAAAGTCCTAACAGAAAATGCAGAGCTAAAAATACATGCTTCTAATGAATCATTTATGTGTAATATATAATGGATATACAGTAAAATAATAGAGAATCTACAGCAACACAGTCATTTAACCTCCTGAGGAGATGAGCCACTGGAGATGAACCATGAGCTTTACTGAGTCCTCTCAGCAGGTCATCTATCCACACAGAGCTAACTCACTTTGTTATAAAATATCTACGGGGAAGAAAATAGACATCTGGCTAGTGGAATTAATTTTTTTTTCCTTGAGGCGGCAGGAGATGGAAACCAGACTTTGGTACATGCTAGGTGAATAAAGCAGTCTACCACAGAGCCACACCCCCAGCCCTGTTATCTTTATAATTCCTTCTATCTTCAATAAGATTGGAGAACATTAAAATGCTCATAACAACAACGAACACTGGATAAAACGTCGGAGGGCAAGAAAAAAATAATGGGGAACCACAGGGAAGCTCGCTCAGGACCTCAGTGAGACCTCAGTGAGGCTTTGGGAAGTGTGATAACCTCTCCACTGCTGAAAACTACCAGACACTCATAGCAACGTGGTCATGTGCCAATAGCGTGCAAAGATAAAAACGAGGCGCCACGTTGGGCACACATACCTACACGTACCCACCTTTCTCCCCCGACTCTCAGAAAGCTTCTGGAAAACATCCTGGTTCCGCTGCCCAGTTTGCTGGTCTATACAAATCATCTGGCACCTGTGACAAGGCCCCAGAACCTGGCAGGGAGAGGGGACATGTGATGAGGCCACCATGCCTTGCATGATTGAACCATAGACATGTGGCCAACCCCTAAGCACAGAAGTGGCCCCTCTCGCAGCACTTTCTGGGACTGGCCCATGTGGGGTTGCTGGCTGAAAGGCTACTGAGGGCTGTGGAGAAAAAGAAAGGCGTGAAAGACCATCTTGATGGTTCCTAGAGACGGGAACAGGCCTTAGGCAGTCACTAAGTTCCCTGGTCGCCTCCTTTGTACTCTTTAGCACTGGAAGCTCCAGCATCAATAAGGAGGACGTGCTCCCATACACAGGAGRATGTGCTCCCATACACACAGCATTCACAGAAAACAGACTTAAACCCAAACCAAAGAAGACGATAAGTAGAAAGAAGGGCGCCCGCCACCATCTAGTTCTGGAGTTGAGACCAACAGTCACTGGCAGCCGTTGAGGAAAGCTCACCACCTCCTAAAACTTACCTGGAAATGCAAGGAGCCGACTGAAATCTCATCCCACTTTTCTTCTTCAAAAGCCCCGGCTCCCTCGGTAATGATATTGGCACGGAAGCGGGAGATGAGATCTTTCAAGGAGAACGACTCCTCCTTTCCATGTTCATCACTGTTTAGATGGATCAAGAAGGGTGAGTGAGGGGGATGGCTCACGCCCACGCTGTTGTGACAATTGTATGCACTTGGCACTCCATACCTGACTATACCAATTCCCCTCTGGCCTGAGGACTGGATGCTCAGAACAAACCTCTCAGGAGTATAATAGCAAGACACACCTACCTGTTAGATACAGCCATGGCCCCTCCCTAGGATATGGGCCCACCTCCAAGGAGAAGCATACGGGAGGCAAAGGGTGGGTTAGTCTTAGATGAAGAAGCCAGATGAGCAGAATAAAAGAGACCAAGGATAGAGAAAATACCAGTTCTAGAACATGGAACAGGGCACAAACAGGACAAGAGCCCAGCTTATACAATTCCTGTTTCAAAGTTTGTTTACTTCTACAAAATGACCTTCTGTGTTTCCATACACCCCGTCCATTCAGAGGAATACACTGCAAACAGCTCTTAAAAGAACCCCAAACACAGGAGGCACACACTCTGTTCAATCAAAGAATTAGTGAAAACATTTAGAGTGACAGAAATCTAAATAAGAGTGACTTCAGCCAGGTTAGCTCAGATGCGGTATAAGTGGGGTGCGATCCCTACTTGATCTGGGGTCACTTGGATGCGCACACCTCTAAAACTTCCTGGTGCCATGGGCTTCGGGCTTTTTGCACTTTGCGTACTTTGACCAAATTCTAGAATTTCTAAGTTGGTATATGATGGGAAGGAGCAGGAGACATTCACTGACCATGGTAGAATATGTTCTGGGGACAGAGCTGAAATTCTCTGGGTTGGTGTAGAGGGGTTAAGGGTTGGTTGTGAAGTCCCTTCTAAATGGCAGTGGTCACATAGGAGCCAGCAACTGGGGGATCCAAGGCAGGAGCCAGCGACTGGGAGATCCAAGGCGGGCTCACTACAATCTAGGCGCACCCCTGGCAACCCCAGGGGACTGCAGGTTTTAGTCCTTTGATTCTGGATTTACTCTCAAAGCTGTCACAAGCTCCTTTGTGTTTTGTTCAAAGGAAGGCTTCTTGTCTGGAAACTATTGTGTTACCATGTAAATGGGAGAGCCCATCAATCTGCACCTAGAACACTGAGGAAAAAAACCACCAAGCCCTGGCTCCTAGAGCCTCTTGCCTATGACATCACTGGGGCAGGCAGGCCTTGTTCTAAACCAGCTGGTGGGAAACATATCCCCTGCTGGTAGGAACCGGGGCTACAGCAAGCCTGTCTTCTCTAACCTTCCATTCCACATTACAGACCCAGAAAATGTCAGATTCATTATCCCTTGTTCTGCATGTTGGAGAGAAGGTCCCTTGATGCTGAGAAATTGAGAACACCAGAAACCTCAAAGCTGTGTCACAATTCTGCACCTGAGAAAGACAACCTGGTCCGTGACCAGGGAACCCTAGAGTGTGTTCTCTCAGAAGACTGGAAACTCCAAGAGCCAATCTTGATGGAAAGTCAAGGAGAGTCCCATGGCCTCCTTTCAGCTGTGTGTGAGGCTGCTCAAGGTGTGAACATGTATGCAGAAGGCTACATGGCACATGGGGGAAAAAGTGTCCCAGGTGCGTGCACCTACCTTCCTGGCCTGAGAACCAGGAATGAGGATCCTGTGCCCACCATGGCCTGATGGAACAGCTGGATGGCTTTCCCTCATTAATTCCCTGGTTACCAGATTTGAGTTTCCTCTGAGGCAAAGTGAGGAGTTGGTGTGGTCAGAACTTCCCAGAGTTGAGATGGTATTCTGACAGCATCTGTACCCTCAGGAGAGCCGGGGAGGGGAGGAGTGACCCCCCTCTATGGCACTGGCTGTGTCTGAAGGCGTAGCTGACAAACAAAACCTGCCTGTAATCACACTCAAAACGTGTTCATAAGCACACCTGTGTGAAGTAGGGCAGGAAGCCTAAGTGGCGGGAGACAGTAGCGGGGGGAGCGAGGAAATCAGGTCAAGCTGGTGACAAATTAAAACAAGGTATAGAAATAGAATAATTACAACCAGAGCTGGGGTTCTCTGTGTTTCGTGAGCGTGTCAAGAAAGACCGTGGAGCACACTAGAGTCTTGACCTTAAATACCTTCACGGGCCCATGGTGGAGGCTGAATCCCCATCATTTACCACTAGAAATGGTAAACACTTTAAGAGGTGGCACCACTGGGAGGGATTGGGTCACTGGAGACATGTCTTCAAAGGGAACTGTGGGTATCCCCAGCTCTTCTCCATTCTCCCACCATGAATTCCTGCTGGGATGTACCACGTGGGCCCAAAGCAATAGGGCCACCAATGATCACTGATGCCTCAGAAGATGTGCATTTTTTTTACAACTCAATTGCCCCAAACATTTGCTATAGCAATGGTAGGCTGATTGACACAGGCAGTAAATGGGAGCCCTGGGAATGATTGACAGGAACCGAGGCTCAGATGGTAAAATACTGCACACACGAAGAACAGTGTGAGTCCCCAGCACTCACATACAAAGCCCTGCTTGGTGACACCCACTTGTGATCCTAGTGCTGGAGAGGTGGAGTCAGGAAGATCCCTGGGGCTTGGTGACAGCAGGTCTAGCCTGATCTGGGTTCAGTGAGAGACCCTGTCTCACAAAACAAGGAGGAAGGTGGTTGAGAGAGAAGACTAAGACCGATCTGTAGCCTCTGTGGCCAATGGTATGTGTATACCTTTATATCTACATGCCTGCATGTGCACACACATACCCAAGGAAGGAAGGAAGGAAGGAAGGAAGGAAGGAAGGAAGGCAGGCAGACAAGGGTTGGCCCAAAGGGTTCACTGACATTACTGGGCCTCATTTCTCACTGTAACTGCAGGGTCTGGACTCACCACCACCTTCCAGATCTTTCCTTCCCAGTGGGTACCAGGACCTCTGGGAGCAAATAGTTCTATTTGTCTCCTGGCCTCAGGGAAAGGGTCTAACCTGGCGTTTAGCCGCTGCTGAAGCTGCAGAACACTTGATGTGTTTACCAGCAGATACTGAGCCTCATTCACCAGGGACAGGGCGACAGCCGCACCAGGAGGCTGACCTGGAAAGGAAACACGGACAGAAGGGTTGCTTTCCGGGAAATGCTGGCACGTCTCGGCCTCGAGCCCTGCGGTTTCTAAAGGCAGATGCCTTCCACAAGGGGAAAATGTCGACACTGAGGAATGCACGGATGTTCTAAGTGTGGCTCAAACCTCTCCAAAGACAGAAAACAAGGTCCTAGCATATTCCGCAACAAGTAATCCAGAGAAGAGAATAATAAAACACTGGTGCGAATTTATTCTGACAAATTTTGTTTCCGTAGGAAGGCCTGTACACAATCAGGCTGGCCCCAGGTTTCTGATCCTCCTGCCTCTACTTCCCCGGGTTATGGCCATGTGCCACCACACCCAGCCTCAGAGACAATGCTTTGAAGCCAAAGCGCAGGGCTAGAGCAAGCCCTGCCTGCCCTGGACAAGACTGAGAGGCTTGTGATGTGTGCAGGCCTACATAGGGTTTCCATCAGTTATTTTCATGCATACATGCGTGTGTGTGTGTGTGTGTGTGTGTGTGTGTGTGTGTGTGTGCGTGTGTGTGTATGTATGTGTGTGTGTGCATGTGTATTTGCATGAATTCATATGGGTGTTTGCCTGCATGTCCGTGGAGGCCAGAAGAACTGGATCAGTTGAGACTAGAGTGGCTGACAGCTGCAGGCCACAATGCGTGTGCTGGAAACTGAACTTGGGTCCTCTGGAAGAGCAGCCAGTGCTCTCTCACCACTGAGTCATCTCTACAGTCCCACAGAGACCTTGTAGATCTAACCAGAGAGAATGAAAAGACAGACAGACAGATAGGCAGACAGGCAGGCAGGCAGACAGGCAGGCAAGCAGACTTTGGCAATAAACAGAAGAGGATACTCCAGCAGCCAGTGGGTTTGCAAATGGTACTTATACAGAAGTCAACAGAAGATTCAAAGCTATTGAAAAGGGGGAAAAAACTGTTGAAAGAATCTGTGAAGTTCCTTTATTTTTCTCTAAGCTGGTGATAAAGGGTTGGCTGGGTCAGAACCTGCAGAGCATCTTTAAGCAGAGACAGGGGTCTCCAGAGTATGTGATCCCACTCTATCTTCTCTGGTCAGCCTAAGAAGGGAGTTACTATTTCATCCTCTACAAAGGGCCTTCTTCCCCGTCACAGAGGAAAGGCCACAGGGCTCCCAATGCTCACTGCCCTCAGGGCTGACCACCTCCAGCACAGCAAACAAAAGTCCCATTCAAGCCCTGGAGCCAGGAATGGGGAAATAAAAGTCTCCAGAGCCAGGGCAAAAGACCCTCCCACAGGTCAGGTGACAGCCAGTCCTTTACTGGCTAGGGAACTGCAGGACCCAATTAAGCTGTCAAGTGATAGACATGAAAGACAGTTCATGTTATATCCCTGTGATCTGGTCACAGACCTCAGAGGGCGTCTGAGTGACAGTGTGCTAACCAAGATCCCTTTCCCCTGCTCTTCATCCATTCATGAGATTTCCTAGGAGTGAGGATGCTGAGCAGACCAGGCGTGCAAATGACAGACTCTCAAATGTGGGAAGCCCTGCCAGAGTCCAAGACTTGCCCTGTATGTTCCATAGTTCCTTTTCAAGCCATATTATAGATTTGTGTTGTCTTGATTCACTAGACATTGCTAACGTCATAAGAACTTAATCCTTGAAGCAATCCCACTAAAATCAGGGACTAGACAAGGCTGCCCCCTCTCACCATATCTTTTCAATATAGTGCTTGAGGTACTAGCTAGAGCAATTCRACAGCAAAAGGAAGTCAAAGGGATACAAATTGGAAAAGAAGAAATCAAGCTATCACTATTCGCA
>BDUI01003738.1:27913-45619 GCA_002335545.1 Apodemus speciosus
GCATTTACAGCTTCAGTCCTTCGCTCACTGGGCTAAATAACATGTTCCCTTTTCTGAAACTTTCCCAGCCATTGGCACATAAGAAAAAAGTGAATAACATTCATAAGAGCTGAATCACAGCCCCTGGAATCCTTAATAATATTCATTTCAGAGACGGGCAGATAAAGAAGACAGAAAATGGGATTTTCCAAGTTCTCTATTTGTGTYGAAGGCTGGTAAAGACATTTGCCCATCCTCACCATCATCTTGAGAGATGTCATCTCATTGTTCATGCACCAATTCCTTYGCTCTTTACTGAGGGACTAAGTTTATAAAGCAATTTTTCTGCCCTCATTTCATGCCTAGCCACTGTATTGGTGGCAGAAGCAGTAAGCAAGCTTCATGGAAAGCACTGGATGCCTATACTGAGTGTGAGCAATGTCGATATGTGAGGGACTGACTGTCCATGGGTTCAAAGCCTTAATAGGTACWGGTATTTCTGATGGGCCATGTGCTTGCCTTTTGAGCMCATTTCTCCATATCCCACCAAGTTCAATGACTGTCAAATTTTCTGATCAGTTGTTCCCATTCCTTGGGTTTAAAATACACCTGGATGTGGTAGAAAGGGAAAAATGAGATGTGGACATTAATTCTTGTTCTTCTGAGAGATCCCAGGAAGCCTCTCTGCCTCATGGCTTCTGCTCTGCTTTCTGCCCCTGCCTCATGCCYTTGGTGCTAACAGCATATGCTCRGTGGTACTATCTCTGCTCCTACTCAGCATATGAAACACAGCCCAGCGTTAGCTGAGAAAGCTGAGACAGGGTAGGCCATGTTTGATCCTGGAACACATAGGTCAGTAGGAGCACAGGAGCATGTTGTRAGTAAAGTGACTGAGAAGCTTAGAGTTAAATAAGAATAGCCATGCACATCCTCCCATGTATCGGGGTAGCCATGTGACTCTCTTGTGCTTGGAGATCATCATAAGTTCCCTTTTGTGCATGGGAATAGCCATAAGAATTCTCACATATACGAGGATAGTCAGTTGTGCCACCCTTGAGCATGGGAATAGTCATAAGTGGCTSTCTAATCTGTCAGGTGTTTAGGGTTTTACAGACAATATCTGTCTRTATGCATAAAAGATATATTATGAAAGGCCAGTCCCATCCCCCTTGCCTTGAAAATCTAAGGTACATCCACAATCCACATTGTTTCCCACAGCATCTCCTCATATCCCGCTTTTTGTCCACAGCCATCCCCATTTTTGGAAATGGTCTTTCCCTTCTTCAGTCTCCTCTCTGTTCTAAGATGGAGACAAAAAAYGGTTTGTCCAGTGGCTCTTTCCCCACTAACCTCCCAGTCCCCTTCTCTTGAGATGTATCAGGATGAGAACAGGGGTAAGAAGCAGATGTTTTAAGAGTAAAATAATATCTGCACTTGTGACAAGAAAATCAGTGACACATGGGTCATAAATCCACACCTTTCGGCTGAACCCATGTGGCAATTACTGCTTCGTTTTCTCTCCCTTCCCTTCATTGATAAGAGAGCACAGGCCCTCTGCCTCGTTTGGGATAATGTTATCATTGTTGGCTTCCTAGATTCTAAGATTTGCTAAGTGCCCATTACGAAGTAATAATACCTTTGCCAATAACTGGAGGAGCCCTGGMTTCACCAAAGATGAAGAGGATACACGTGGGGATGCTCCTTAATGGAGGATGTCTCCAAACCTGTAACATACTAATCTCTAAGAGGGGGAGGCAAACGTGCAGCCTCTTTCAAATTTAGCCATTCACAAATCAGTTTCATTTGTTGGCTTCATTTGAGGGACTATTCCTGAGCAGCCCATYCCAGAAATGTTGCATGGGTGTCATTGTTCCACGGTGAAAGCAAATCATGTTTGAGATGAGTCTTTCAACCCCTCATCTCCAGCCAGGTCTTGTCYAGACATTACYGTGGCTCCCAAGTTCRTAATTGAGTCTCACTACTAAATAGTAGCATCTCCTTTTAWGAATACAGAGCATCCTTGATTAAGTCCTTTCTCCAGCACCATTGCACAAACCCAGCTAAGCTGTTGCCACTATGTCATCAACTTGCACATAAACCATAAAAGGGTATCCTTTCCATACTTTCATGTTAAAATGTGAGGCACTCTGGTGTAAGAAACTCCTATTATGTTTGTATTTCAGTAACTGTAAGTCCTATAGGAGCAGGGTGGATCTTGCCATTACCAACCATTTAAGGCTCTGAGTGTATGGTCTCTGGAACTACAGAGCTGGTAGTGCAGATTTTGAGACTGCTGTTTCCATCTTCTTGAATCCCAATGGTTCTAGAGGCCCTAATGAAATCAGATCATAACGCCATGATGCCAGAAATGCCTGAATTTAGTCTATCTTTAAGACAATGGGATGAAAATTTCGGAGGAAATATTTTCCCTGGAAAGGAGATTTGGTCCTTTGCTTACAATCAGTTTCCAAGTTCAGCACAAGAGTGAATCTGTCTGCACTGGGAAATACATGGAATGGCCCCTGCCTTACCTCTCACCCTCCTATCCACATAAAGGGACACAAAGCATGTCCACATTTGTCTTGCTGCCCCTTGTCCTATGACCTTTGGTTTGTGTCTCCCTTTATTTATCCTTTCCTCTAGAAATGCTTGTGAAAGGCAGTATACAAACTATATATGAAAAATATATAGCGACTGTATATAATATATGTGTTTGTTTTCATTTTTTTCTCCTGTATGTCCCCCACCTGATTTAGAACTAAATGAGCCTACAAGCTCAACTTTGTTGCAAGGTTAGTATCCCTCTTGCCTTCTGTTTTCCCTCCTCAATCCAAACCCCTCTCCCTCTCCCTYCTG
Organism: Apodemus speciosus; assembly: GCA_002335545.1. Lineage (NCBI taxonomy): Eukaryota > Metazoa > Chordata > Mammalia > Rodentia > Muridae > Apodemus > Apodemus speciosus. Next base: position 30,749 of record BDUI01003738.1, read on the forward strand.
CTGGTGTTGATTTCCTGATGTTTCTAGCAGTGAAGTTGCCTAGAATGTGTCAGGGGGAGGCTCCTGAAGAAAGCTCTTGGGAGCTGGTAAAATGCCACAGAAGCCTTTTTCTCTGTTCATCCCTTGCACACTGTCTAGGAAGGCTGAGATTAGAAAAGCAAACAAAGCATCATTAAAATGCCAAACCCAGAGGCCAGTATTCAGATAAAGGTTTGAGAGTCTAAATCTGAACCAWTGAGAAGACAAGGCAACCGCTGRCCACAGTGTCAGTCCAAGGCAAAGCCATCCTGAGCTTGCACATGAAGAGTTCTGTTGATGTCCTTCAGCATCAGACKCAGGTAATTACTTACGGAGATCCACATGGTCCAAGAAACACATCCCCATCACCTGGTCCACAAATTTTCCCAAGAAAGCCTACAGTCACAGATAGTGATCCAAGGTGGGACACCAAAGAACTGTAGCTCACAGCTGACCCTTAGGAAACCTCAGGTCTTAGATAAGTCACGTAACCTTAATTGATTTATTTATTCCATCTTCCATGAAGAATAATCTATGCTTCAGAGCTGTTTCAGTGTTCCACTGTAGACACATATGTAAGATGCCCTGAAGCACATTTGATAYAYTTTGAATCTCCAGACACAGGCTAAAAGGCAAGGGCTTCCTCCRTATGAGGTGTAGTCCATGTATTCTTTTCTCTACCTTTTCTTCTCACCAGTCCTTTGACCTCCCCTTCCACGCTCCTCCCTTGCCTGTCTGTGATTTGTGTAGCTCTTACCATTCTGTGGATACCATGCTTCTTCCAATTTCCTCCCAGTCTACTTACCCAGTRTGGATGACATGTTACAAATCTGTCGCCCCACGTCATTGACACTAGTTTTGGTTTGCTCTTTTTTTGTCATGTTGGAAATTGAACTATCCATGCTGGATACTGAGCTCTAGTCCTGGTCTTTGATGACAGTTTGGGCTCCACTGATAGCCCAGTGAGAAGGTACCTATGAAATTTCATGAAAGGGCTTCCCCTAGTCCCAACACAGTCTTCTGATCTCCCTTTTCCCAACCTTTCCCATGCATCTATCCTGTTCATCCATCTGCATCCTAACTGTGTGGACACTCACAGAGGGACAGCCTTAGATCTGAGAGGTAAAGGGAAACACAAAAAGAAGCAACTTATGGGAAGGTATGTGACAGGTGAAGGAAAATGTTTTTATCCTAAGAACAGGCAGAGCCACATTTATCCACCCTTGTGACACACAGCAGTTTGCTGATGAGTCAGAACAGAAAAATGAAGCAAAGACTAGGGAGGACAAGAAGGCAGTCCATGGATGTATTCAGACTCAACCTGTGACGCAGTTGCTGCCAATGAACACCCAAGCAAGGCACCTGGCAGATCTAAAATAAAGAGCATTAGAGATGTACTAACGTCAATGGTAGAAAGGACAGATGCTGCCCTGGGGCTTTCAGAAGTGATTAAGCTAATTCTGGCCACTAGGATTGCATTGTTGGAGGAAATTAGAGCATCCCATTTTCAGGGAGTGGCTCCTCGCAAGCAATTCCTAATTGAAGTTCCATTCAAGTGGCTGAGAAGCATCTCCCCACAATGAGGCCCTGTATAATGAGACTAACAGAGGTAAAACAACAGTTGTACAGATCACCTGTCTTTGTTGCTGGGTACAGGACTCGGGAGCAGGGGACTAAACTCCCATACTCCACTTGTTGGCCAAGGCTGGGCTGCCACAGTGATGCCATTTGTTGGTAATCAATGTGGGAGGAAGTTCCTTTCCATTATGATTTCCTCTTACCCTTTCATCTCAGAAACTCCTTGTTGGGGTAAGGAATGGAAGAAAGTTTAGACCACACATATCTGGAATGTGACCTTCCCTATAAACCCCGGAGTGGACTGTACTGTAGAAGAAGCAGACCTTGCACTTGAACACRTTTACTCATTTATCTGAGTTCATTTTCCCCTTGCAATGGCTAGTCTCCAACAGACTAAGAGAGATCACTGCTGTCTCCAGGAATACTTCCAAGGGATGCTAAGCTTATGTGAGGAACACATACAGAAAGCCTTATATGTATGGGCTTCCACTGACAGGAGACAGTTGAGGCTGTTTGAGRCTGCCTCGATGCCTACTATCTGAATGGACAAGAAGGGGTTTGATAAAAGAATTTTGTTCACTCTCAGCATTTTTGCCACMCTTGACATATTTCTCTGCCTCCATTTTGCAAACACAACAGATTGCATGTCACCTTCCAGCATTAATATTTGGTGGTGCAGGACTCTCAAAGTGATAAATAAGGACTCTGGGCTGTGCCATCATCCCTCACAGAGMGTCTGCATGGGTAAGAGTGCAGGGCCCATGCTGCAAGCTCAGCGGCTCCACAGCTGCTCGCTTCTCATCTATTGGTCCTCTATCTTCAATCTGCTCAGATCTGACGATAGCACTGGGCTCAGAAATGTTGGCTTGTTAATACCCATGAGCCTCCCAGTATTAAAGAAGGGTCAACAAAAGCAAATATCTCCTCGTGGATATCGAAAGGAGATGATCGGTTCTTACTACAGAGAATTTAAGACAGTTAGCGAGGCCAGCCTACCAAGCAATCAAGCAGTCAGCATCTCTAGGCATGTATATAGGAAAAAGTCCATATTCACTCAGCAGTCCTTTCCCCTGCTGTGAGATTCAGAGACTAGCCCTAAATGTACGTGAGTGCTTAGATCCAGTTGTGAGTATATCCAGCTAGGCTGACATAATGATAACTTCTAGACAGAGCAGAAATTTGCATTATTACCTGACTTAGGGGATTCTTATTCTTTCCTTTTTTTTTTTTACAATGGGTTCTCTTCTTCCATCCATCCTGTCCTTATTTTGTTCCCCCCCTTTTTTTCTTAATTGATCTTTATCACCCTACAGAGTTTTTTCTGCATGTGTGTTAATATATCATTAGCAAAGGAAACAGCTACATTTTAATCAAGATCTTACTGTGATGGAAAGTATAGTATCTTCTGGGTCTCTCCAGGTCCTCTCCCTCTTCTCATCCCGTCCCTCTCCCTCTCTCTTTCTCCTTCCCTCCACCCCCTCTCCCTCTCTCTCCCTTTCTCCCTCTCCTTATTTTTTAGCTGGCTGTCCTGGAACTCACTATGTAGAACAGACTGGCCTCAAACTCACAGAGATCTTCCTGTCTCTGCCTCTTGACTGCTGGGATTAAAGGCATGTGTAACTGTACTCAGCTTGTTTCTTTTCCTGATACCTAAGATGTCACTCAATGTTTAGAGCTTATGGCTGCCATCGGCATCAGAGGTCCTGACGAGGTTCACATTTCTGGATTAGCTAGACACAATGATAGAATGACACCATGACAGGGAGGATGGTATCAAAAAGCCTGTACCTCCTCTTGATACTGGAACAGAAGTAGTCTGCAGTTCACAGAGGGAACACCATGCCTGCATTTTCCCATGGCATGCTAAGCAAAGGTTGGCTGAAACACTATGACATAGAAAACACCTGAAAGAATGAATTCTACATGAGGTCAGAATATGTATCAATTTGCCCTGCATCTTTACAGATGCTACMGAACTGAGTTTCTTTTAAAAGGTTGCAACAGGCAACCAGGGTTGAGGGAGTGGAATGGGATCAATGGATTATGTGTTAGTTGTTTCTGAATTTTCTGTGTGGTTCTTAGAGCAGGAATGTGACCCTTCCCTTTATGCCTCTTTCTCATAGTTCCAGGTCTAGATAGAAGCTACTTATGCCCACCTGTAGCTCCACTTGATCCAGTACCCACAACACTATGGGTAATACTCTAYGAGGCACCACAAACTTGTACTGCTTGTCTGGGAGCAAAGTCTGTATGGTTTCTTTATCCCACAACACCTACATGTCCAGGCTTCCCTTTCTTATGGTCACCTTCCCTCTTGGTTCAGAGATACACATACTCCAACCCCTCTTCAGCTTCTGGACTCTTCCAAGGGCCCACAAAGCACTGCAAGAGATGGTCTATGCTAATTAGGCACAGGACTTGTGGTTACCACATCTGGCTTTCTGTTCCCATATTAGCTTTACCTGGGACCTTCTTTTAATGGCAAAATACTGGGTCCCCTCTCATGTCTTTATGTGTTCAGTAGGGCTTCTAAAGTTGTGAGTATACAGTTAAGTTGGGGGTGGGAGGGTCACAGGGTGCATTTGAAGAATAGCTTAAGAGACTGAAGCTCAATAAGTATTCATCTTACTGCAAACATGGAAAAGTCTGTTGTCTTCCTGAATGTGAAGATGTCTGCCCTAAAGAGAGACACCTAAGGTGCCCAAAGCTTTGATGATGTTTCATATGCTCCCTGTGTCCAGAGGAGCAATGGCATGGGTCCCTGGCGAGAGGGAGAAGTAAAGGGTGAATGATTATCATAAATCAAGCCATAAACCTCTCAGCTGACCACAGAAAAGGTGCAAGAGCCTAGATAACCTTCTGAGAGCTTGTAGTCAGGAAAATGGGGCTCTCTATAATCTAGTCAACAGCAGAGCCTCCATGTCTTTTTAAGTACTTACCAGGAATTCCAGAGAGTCCCACATTTGCATCATAGGTACAAATGACACTGTCTCAAGGGCCCAGAGAGAAAGACCCATAAGGCCAGCGTGATGTCAGATATTGAAGATCAAGACTCCTCTGATATCTAAGAGTTGATTCATCAGTATTCCTAAAAGACATAACTAAATGTAAGTCAGACTTCCACATTTTATAATTAGCATGGGAACCCAGACTCAAATAGCTCTAATATATATTCTGCTGATCATCTCTCTATATCCTTAAGACCACAAAATTCAATGAAACGATGGCAGTTGTTCTATGAAGCAGTTTGACTTAACAGCTCAGATTCCAAAGGATAGGTGTCTCCTGCTAGGACCWAGTGTGTAGTCAGGTTCTGTTTCTATCTACAGTCAATACTAATGGGTATCCATATACTTCCTTGCCTCCAGTTCACTTCTATATTAAAAAATAATAAGAGGGGTCACTGTGGGTGATGGACAATGCTCAATGTAACTCGAGGCAGATATAAGAACCTGGGCTCTACCAGGAACTCTGGCTTGTTCCCAAGACCATTTCAGGGCCTGGTAAGCACTATAAGCTGCTTTCTGCCTTAACAGTGGCTTATTTTTAATTTTTTTTAGAAGTGAAAACTACAGCCCTGACCCCTTGGAAAGGTTTGTATATTTACTTCTCAGGCAGCTGGGGTATGTAGTTTTCTGCACCTCCACCTAGTTAACTTCTTCTTTAAGCTCACCCTGAAGCATTCTAGCAGGACCTCTCCCTGATCTGCTATTAAGCTAGATTAACCCCATTCCCAATGATGTCACATCCTCCGAATTGCTTCCACTCGCACGACTTAAACTGGTCCACAGGGTGGCACTAATGAGCATCTGCTACAGTCAGAGGAGCTGGGTTCTGGGATCCTGGCACAAGGCTTGTCTTGTCTTCCTCTTGACGCTCTCTCTAATGCAACAGTCTTCTCAGGCCATCGCCTTGCATGCTGCCTTTGCTCATCTCTTTCTCTTCTCTAACTCAGAGCTATAAGGAAACTGGTGAGAGGGAGGGGGGCATGGGAGGAAAGGGGAGGTTCTTGGGTGAGTCACTGGGACAGGAATAAAATATGTCTTATTTGAGGCTTTCGTGGCAGCCAGATGTTTCCGATGGATAATTGACACTCCTCACAGATCTCCGAGACCCTAACTGTCCTGGTAATTAGTCTCTTTAGGCCTCTGCTGCTCTCTAATGAGATAGTGGCAATAAAGGCATCCAATGTGGAATGGAGGCGTGGCTGGATGAAGAACAGATGCCTCATCTGAGTGACCGTGTCACTAGACAGATGGCATAAGATGTCACTTCCCTAGCATCTAYTGGAAGAAGGCCTTGCTCTTAGCAGACTGTGGCTTATGTCTGCCTGGAGCAAAGATCCTCACCCCATGGCATTCTTTCCCTATGGCACTTGCCCAGTATTTGCTCTGGGTGGGGCAGGGCAGCCTTTTGTAGCACCTAAATGGGTTAACCACGGACCCCACCCTCTCCTGCAGATACATGGTCTGAGCGCGTGGGAAGCAACATTTGGAAACAGATGTCAAGGGGCCAAGGAAGTCTCTCTAAACTATCAAAGTTTCTAGAAATTCTAAAGGAAATGGCAATCCCCAGCTGATTCATGAACACCCTTAGACACATTAACAAATCCCCAGCACACCTGAATTCCTAGACTGGGAGGCTTTGCTTCTAGGTAGAATCAATCAGTCCTGATGTCTTCGGTAACTTTGTTGGACGGAATTAGATGGCGGGGAAGGGGGAAGGATTTCTGTAAGAGAAATTGAGATAAAGCACAAGACAGGGGAAAAGTTTATCTTTGTTTATTTCCCATGAGGTTTGATTTTTTTAAACAAGTATGATTTAAAGAAAAGAAAAAAAAAACAAAAGCACAAAGTAAATGTGGACATATCAGCATCAGTCAGGGCTCTCTCCTTTAGTCGGTAAGTACTGAATACCACCCACAGCCAGGGAGATATTTATCCTGCAATTAGGAAGCCATAGCAAGCCAGGTATGATGTGATGTGCCTATAACCACAGAAGCTGGGATCCTGAGGCACAAGGATTAAGATTTCAAATTCAACCTGAGCAAGGTAGGGAGATCCTGTCCCAAACGAATGAACAAAAAGCAGAGGAGGAAGAAGAGAGAGTTCTAGCTCTTCACAGCACTTTGGGAAAACTGCATGTTGGACAAATAAGGAGAATTAGAATATTACATTTCTGGGTATTATTTAATAGCAGAATGGATGTGTTGCTGACAGAATCAAGGAATATTGTCTATACCACTGGGATCCAGAGTAGAATTTGAAAATGAATAGGAGTGAATTAAATGAAGTTTGTTTCAGACAAAGGGCTAGAGGATGAGATTATGAAAGAAAATGTCTGTGGAGTGCCAGCCTACGTGTGTGTGTGTGTGTGTGTGTGTGTGTGTGTGTGTGTGTGTGTGTGTGTGTNTGTGTGTGTGTGTGTGTGTGTGTGTGTGTGTGTGTGTGTGTGTGTGTTTGTGTGTGTTTGTGTGTGTCTTATGTGTGTGTGAGTTCATGTGTGTGTTGTGTGTGTGTGTGTGTGTGTGTGTGTGTACATGTGCCCACATGCACCAGATTAGAAATATTTACGAAAACATGGCAGGAAAACACCGTAAGGTGGCAAATAGCAGGCAGATCATACATCGCGATGGTAAACGTTCTACCAAGGAGCTAGACTTTTTTGTTAAGTCTGTAGGACTCAGCTGGAACAATCTGGAGATGTGGAAACATTACTCTGAAATTAACATAAGGGACAAATATGAGACATCCAGGCAAGCATTGGCAGTGGTAGCTGTTGAACTCTGTGACTTGCACAGTGAGCCACTCAGCTGTTTCTTCCAGCAGGGGTGGGGAGACCTCTTACCTTGGCTGTCTAGTTCCTGCTAAGTCTGGTTTTCCCATAGGTGCTGAAGAGACAGCCAGGGCAGGAAAAAGAAAGAGTATTTGCATGGGGTGGAGGCAGTGCCTAGTCTGGACATGGTCTCTTGGGCCTGAATAAGAATGGCAGGAAGGCTCTGTGAATTTTACAGACAACCCTTCTTTGAAGGAAGGTGATATGTTCACAGGCACTGCTCTTTTCTATAGTGTGCTGGCTTATGAGCTGTCCCTACAGATGTCCTGTTTCCCAACATAGTATTGAATCACAATGGAGCTTTGAGGACTGTACCATTGTAGCTAAACAAGAGCATCAGAGGGCACCCAGCAGAGCTACCAGGCCATTGTAAGGAGGTTCCAGGTTGGACACAAGGTGTTCACCCTTATATGTATTTTCCTCTGTGGCAGCCTGGCAGGGCCTCTGCTGGATTCTCTTTGGCTATGGCTTCTGCCCTTCAGCTAAGTATGGAGAAAGGGAATGAAAGAAAAGAGGAGCAGTCACGTGTTCCCAGAGACCTAGCATTCTTCTTAGCCATGGCAGGCAGCTGGGCAGAGAGAGTGGGGCTGAGTGAAGGTGTGCTGATGTTGAATGAGGAATGGACTTTAAAGCTAAATCTCTGAGTATTCAGACGGCACAAGAGATAGAAAGAAATAAAAGGAGCCCTGTGCCATACTCTGTGCCCAGATAGAGTGCCAGCAGGCTAAGTACACAGGACATATTTTCAATTGTGTTGGGCTAGGCACACGTAGAAAGATTGAATGGACCACTCACTTTACCAGGGAAGAGAGGAACCGGGCTCTCACAGACTACATATAGACATAGACAAGTGAAAGACAAGGGCCAAACTGGAAAGAATAGAGTAGTCCAGACTTCTTCAAAGTATAGCAATGTAACCTTTTTCCAGGGGCTGGGAAGGTTTCAAGGAGTGGTTCTCTCTTCTGTGAAAAGACGGAAAGTGGGTGAAGACAGCAAGATAGAGAAAGGATGCTCCTAGTGCCACCTCAGTGGAAAGCTAGCAGTAGGTGCCTAAGCCTAAGTGACAACCAATTGAAAGATAAGTCCTCAGGGTTTTCACGATCATGCATCTTCATTCCTTGTGTCTGCACGAATGCTTTCCATGTCGTGTTGCCTGAATCACCTCCCTACMCGGCGCACAGCAGAATAGGGTTCCTTGGGGGCTTCTCAGCATGATGCCTTAACCTGGCCAAGAAGCTGTATGACTCTTGTGAGCCAGGCTAATGTAAAGTTGCACAGCTGCTGACCTCAAAGGGCCAAGAAATGCAATTGTGTGGGAAGTAGCTAGACCTAAAATTCCAGGACTAGACAGGATAACCCCAYGTGCAACCAAGAAGCCTGCTTGAACGTGGTCTGATTTAACCAGAAGTGACACCAGTGCTGAGCGCCTTAGTCAGGTGATCAGCTTTTGGCAGTGTCCAGGTGAGGACAGGGACTGAACATGCTCACCAGTTCTAAATAGCTCTGAAAAATTCGATGTACCAGAGCCGATCAGAGCAGCTCCAATCCGAGGCCTCGTCCCTGGTCATTACCTGTCTAATGCATCTGATTTCTGACCTTATGTACCATTCAATAATCACCACTTCCTCTTTCCTGGATGCCCTTGGACCCAAGAGCCAAACTAGCCTGGACGTTTGTATGAGGAAATCCTCAGCAGAAGTAACACCAGACCAAATGACTGGTGGAGAGCTTTCCCTTTTTGCAGCCGGCAGCTCATGACATGTGTCTTCTCTCCATAGGTCCCGGTGCTGTCAGTGAGGTCAACAATGGGACTTCAAGGAGGGCAGGCTGCATTTGGCTCCTCCCTCTTCTGGTCTTACACCTGCTCCTCAAATTTTGATGTGAGTGCCCCTTCCCTGCTGGGGAGAGCTGCCGCCACCGCATCTCAATACAACAGCACTGCAAAATGAAGCAACAAGTCAGAATCAAATGAAATTCCGAGAATCACAGCCAATGAGACAGAAATTCGAGGGAGGGGGACAAAGCGTACTGTGGTAAAAGGGGAAAAAAAGTTTAAAAAAAAGGAAATTTGAAAATTGCCTTGCAGATATTTCGGTACCACTGAGTTTTCTTTCTTTTCCCAAGTGGGAAGAAGGCACAGCTAGCTTGCGCCCACCCACAAGCTGCACTGTGTGACCTCTCTGTTGCCAGGGTGGGCAAGGGCTCAGCCACTCTGCCCACTAAAGTGCCCCGCCATGGAACATTCTGGAGCTGGCCATCCCAAATTTCATCGGTCCATAGACACAAGCACAGAGCGAGAAACAGGGGCCTAGATGTGCCACGGAGGGCCCTTTGGTGGGCTGCGTGACGGTGGCATGTGACATGACGTGTGAAATCCGAAGGAAAAATCAAGAGCAAAAGAAAAGAAACAGAAAAGAAAGAACAAAGGAACGAAACAAGACAGCCTGACAGCACCATAACCCCCACAAGCGACAGTCACAAAAAGACACCGTTAAGCTTTTGTTTTTCATTTTATCACATGGACATCATGGATAATAAGGGATTCTGATTCATTATTAATTTTATTAATTATATTTTCTGATATGAGTCTAGAACTTAGGGTAAAAAACGAGAGAAAAAACTAAAAATACACAGGCAAGGGTGAAGGGAAGTGTGCTTATTAAGTATTAAAAGCGAATAGTGTACTTCTTACCTAAGTTTACAACTGGTGGACCATTTGCCAGGCACTAACYGCCTGGTGAGGATTTKGCAAATCCACCAGAAACACATGTGATTTAACAAACACCTCCACCAGCGTTACAGATTCCTCCTCATCTCTTGCAGACACACTATATGCTATCTATATGCTACTTAGACACGGAAGGTTGGTCTGCACTCTATCTTGGTTTGTTGGCTATGCTTCTTTTGATGACATATATTATACAGTATATATATATACATATATTTTTTTTGTTAGAGTTCTAGCCATTTTCTTTCTCAGCAGGGTCCTTCTCAGACATTACTGCATGCTGTATATGGCGTTAGCTGTGTGTTGATCTTCTAAAAGATGATAGAGTTTACCGGTAATTGTGTAATCAGCTCCTTCCTTTTTTTTCCCCCCTTGGGTTATTTCCATGTCAGAGACATTTCTACAAAGCGGAAAGGACAACAGAAACAATAACTACTACCAGGCGCAGCATCTTTCCAGGGGTGGCTCTCTGAGGAGGAGGCCACAAGCTTGGCTTTTCTCCATCACACCTTGGGGCATTAACAGACAGCAAGCAACTGAAACAACTAAACCAACAGTAATCACTTGCTTTAGCCCATTGTGGGAATCCCTGATGCCTTTGTGACTACTGGAGAACTTAATCCTCTTGGTTCATTTTATTTAATTTTCCACCTTTGTGTGAGTGTGTATGAAAGAGAAGAAAAATGCAGTTTTTAGGTAACCATTTTTTTCCCTTCCCCGAAGTCTGGGGACCAGAGAGGCCTCGGGGGAGGGGTCCTGGATGTGATGAGGGGAACTGGGATTGGGGGATAGGGGAGGGATGGGTTGTCTCTGACTTGACATTAAAAAGTGTTCCATGTCCCTCTTCACCTGGTGTGATACCTTATTTGGTAATGGGGGGAGGAGAACCTGCGTTGCTGGCTGAAGGATGGAGGTGGAGCGTTTACAAGGCACCTGAGATGCCCAGGAGGAGCATGCCTTGGCAAGTGTTCTGCCAATAAGACAGTGGAGTTTGAACTGCTTCTATTCTTCCTGAGGATGCAAGGAGAGCCAAAATTTTGTGTGAACCTTGCCTTCAATTCTTTTAGAAAGTGTTCTTGGAAGGTACCACTGTCCTAATGTTCTTTGGTTTCCTTGTGGGTCAAATGGTCAAGTAGTGATGGCTGCCAGTTTCAATGCATGAAGTCTTGTTAGGTAGGTGTGAAAAGGCAAGGCAGGAGTTAAAAGCAGGGAAACGTTTATCACAGTGTGTATTAAATAACCCCAAATCTTACCAACTAATGTTCTGAGAACTAACTGCCTTCCATGTCTGCCACCACCAACACCGACACCCAAATTTCACTTATATCCACAAATAAGAGAAAAGTAAGATTTTAATAGAACAGTATTCAAATAATGCTAAGGTTGATTCTAGAAATGAAACACACAGAAGATTGCTTGTGAGTTGGGAATGAGATGTCAGGCTGACCTATCAGGAATTACTACTGTCCTTGTGGTTTCAGGGTTTAGCTTGGCCTGAAGGGAGTCAGGATATTTAACAAGAATGTTGGCTTTTCAGTTCCCACTAGCAACACTGACTTGGAATTCTTCCCTTTATGTCTCTTTGCCCCTATGTGGCCTCACACCCCGACTACACCCTCCACTGGTAGGTACTCCAGGTACCACACAAGTCAACAGTGTGAGGAATAGTCTGCCAAATTTCATAGACTTGGTTTGCATTGATTTTTGTCCCTCCCCGACCCAGAACCACAGGAAGTAAGGGGCCTTGCATTTTCATAGCATGAAAAGTATGGGTGAAAAGGCAGGGCAGGAATTAAAAGCAGAGAAAGATTTATCAGCAGCAGTAGGTAAGGAAAGTGGGAGTTATTTCCAAAACAGTGCCCTCCTGCAACCAAGAAAGTATAGGGATTTTATTCTGGGGGCTTGGAGCTATTTATTCATGTACTTTAGGGGTGGGCTCAGAGACACAGACCCATTGCTTTCTGTTACACAGTGTGTTCAATTTTCTCTAAGTGTAAAAGTGCTCCAAGAAATAAAGTCAATACTTTCTTAATTGTGGGAGGAACAAAATATGAAAGTGCTAAGTGAGATTTTTCTATCCCTCCCATACCTCTGTCTACATGGGGAGATTTGGCTTACAGATCACAGCCCACTAGGATCAAGGAGAGAAAGCACAGGTGACTTTCTTGTTTCAAAAGTGGAAGCCAGAAATCTTGCTGAAGAGCATGTTTCAGCAAAGCTGCAAAGATGCCCTCCCCTAGCTTCATTGAGACAGAAGACAGCTGCCAGCCTCTGAACAGATTTCTCTTTCAAATATGCAACTGCTAGATATCTTTGAATAGCTACACTAATACTACTAGCTGACGTTACCAATACTCTTGTTACTAATMATGACTCRAGCCAACCTATGACCACCATGTCCTGCATTAATGTCAGCCAAGGCCATCATTGTAAGCTGTCACTGAGGAGTAAGTCTTAAGTCTACCACWGTCAACCCATGTTCCTGTTGCCTGTGGCTATTTTGGTGATCAGTTTATGGAAGAGAATGTTCTTGGAAAACCATTTACCCATGGCTGATGGGTTCTCCCTGAGATATCTTAGAAGTGAAAGTTTCTTCTCTTCTGATTAGCAGACCCATACACTCCAAATTGCTTAGGAAATTCACAGTAGATACAATTCTTCTTCCTAAGCCTTCTTGCAAATTTACAGTTCTTCACAGGGGGAGAAAGGACCTGACAGGAGCTGATAGGGACAAGCCTTAGGCCTTCTTTTGCTGGAAACAAGAATGTGGTAGAGTGTTTATTAAAATGTGTGGAAACAATTACCGAGAATAGAACTGTGGTGAGTTTTTCTTCCTATCAAATAGAATATAAGTTCAACTATACTGGACCACTTGTGACTTGGAAAAAAAGTCATCATCATACTTAAGAACCATTCCGTCCACTTCAACACTAGGGTGTCCCATTGGGAAATTGTAATCAGGGAAAAGCAAATTACTATGCTGTGGCATCCTCTATGGGTGCAGAGAGGGCAGYTGTAGAGAAACAAGCCCTAAACATTTTCACCARTTAACTATCCCTATAGAATACTGTTCATCCTCCCACAGAATAGCTGCTCCCATCCAGACACAGATGGTCAACATCTTTCCAGCCCTTGTAAATGAGTCTCCTACACATATACTGTACCCAGTGAGCCCGAATATCTAAGCATGGTGAGTACCCGTTACTGCTAGGTCTTCCCTCAGATCAAGAGACTGTATCAATTCCAGGCAGTGTTCATAAGCAGTGGTGTGGCAGTGGYCGCATTGTGTGCTGTGCCTGCTACTGCTGAATGCCAGTTATTGTTCTTCAAGCGGTCGGCAAGTGAGCAGATGGATTAGCACCCAAATCTGCCCAAATGTTAGTACATTCCACTGGCCTTTCCCATCTTCATCTTCTACTTCCTGGACATTGAGATTAGATGGGACATCAGTAACACTCAGGTCAATCAYMAGAACCTACTATGTAGATATGTTTGATAAACAAGTGTAGAGTGTGAGTTCAGCAAAACATGGATTATTTCCTGATACTACAATTGTTAATAAAGATAAGCTATCTGTGAAGAAAAGAGAACAGTAGATGAAAAGGGAGGGTTGTGGGGAACCAGCCATCTCTGCTCATGCAAACCACAGTGCAGGGTGGTAAGAACCACTGGCTGCATCTGTCTATGCATGCCAGTCATTTGCCTGCCACAGACAATCAGCTTAAAACCATTGGCATCAGCAGTGTCTGRTAAAGGAAATAAGGACCATCTCTTTTCAACTTACAGATTTTAAAATTTGAAGCCTAATTCCAGAGCTGATTTGACTCCAGACCTTGTTCAGTGGTATTTGATTGTGTGGTTAGTCTTTTCTCTGTTATCCCTTGGCTACCCAATCAAGCCACTCAAAGTGTTAGATCTTCCTTCTCTCTGTTCTTAATTCAAACATTATTTCCATGAACACTTGACTTCATCCTCTTGTAAGGCAATACATGAAAATTAGTGTCCTCATGATTTGTGAATAAGGACTCTTCAAGTCTCTACATTCATCTCCTACAGCTCCATGAGTCTCCTTTCATGTCCCGTATCCTATGAATAGAACCTTGGTAGGCAAGACCCCTTAGTTTCTGAGCTTAAGTTAAGATGCACTCTTCTAATTCATGTCTGCTACATTCTGATACTGCAGCCTTTATGAAGGTGACCTGGTTTAGTTTTAGTTTTTGAATGCTGTCTTTATGTCCATGCAAGCCAGCAAATGATATGAATAATTTCTTCTGGCATATGGTGAAAAATGTGAGTTCATCTCTATGTTTTGGAGGTTGTTAATATCTTTTAAATGAATATTCATCTATCTATGCATCTATCATATATTTTATTAAAATTTCCTAGACTATCCATAGCACTTATGCTGTTCCAGTGACTTTTTAATTTGGAATTCCTGAGTATTGGTGCTGCATTTTGAATATAAAATTGAGTTGCTAATATGTAGAGCTAGGCTATAGTCCAAATATATCACTAGTTTATTGGGTTCTCTTTTCTCATCTTTTATATAAGACGTTGTTATGGAAGATTGCTCTATCTAGCTTTAAAATGCAATATTAAATGTCTTTGGGTTTTTATAAGATTTCCACAAGACAAAATTCTGCAAAGTAGCCCTTTAAAACTATGCAGATTCAGGGTGTAAGTCCGGACAAATTCTGCAACAAATGCATTGT
>BDUI01003738.1:71452-83570 GCA_002335545.1 Apodemus speciosus
TGTGTGTGTGTGTGTGTGTACGTGTGTCATGGACATGGTTTAATACAGAGAATTATAACTGGTCAAGTTGCTGAGAATAAGTGATATCCACTATGATAAATCAGCTCAATATCCAACCAACAATGGGAGAAAATGATCAGATACCTATATAACCCCTCCAGGGATTAGGAAGCAATGAATGTGGAAGAAAGTGTCAAAGAATCTAAGAATGGAAGAAGTGGATGGGATATTGGGTAGCTATTTCTAATGAATTCAAACATTCTGTCCTGGGGAAGAAACTCAGATGGCTGAGGAATCTCATGGTCCTTACAAGACTCATGAGTGCTCCTTCCACCAATTATATTAACAGCCAACAATTGCTTGAAAAGAGGAGACTTTGCAATGGTGCTGTCTAATTGTTGCATAGGAATTCTAATGGTTTACCTTTTGAAAGTAATCATCTATTTTGATATGGGATTTTCAATGATGCAGCTGTCTGAATCAGCTATGTTCCTGTAAGCAATACTTCACCTGTGCTTCTATAAGTAACCAAAAGAGGCTTGAATGCAATTGTTTCTTTGGTACGCCATTACTGCCTTATATGGGGTAAACAATCATCTGTTCACACCTCATAATGAAAAGTTACACAATACCAAATACTCCCTAAGCCTCCCCAATCCCAGTGATTTTTTAAATTATTAATTTATTAATTATTTAAATTAATAGTACCTGCAAAGACTCTTTTGTCAAATAAGGTTGTATAATAGCAAGTCCTGGGTGTCAAAATCCAGAATTCCTTTAGAGTAGCTAGACCATTGCTTAGCTACCACAATAGACCATCTGTAGAATGATAAAATGATTTTGAAAATATATTCCATCACTGTGAAGTAAATGTCTTCCTGAGAGGATGAAGGTAAACTAGAAGGGCCTAGTGTAAAATTTGCATGGTGGCATTAGAGTACCATTTTATCTGGATGAATGAGTACCTGGAGGGGTCATGAAGGATGTGGACCAACTGAGAAAGGGGAACTATGATGTTGGCACACATACACTGGTCTATAGTGGTAACTCCTTGCTTTTTGCAGGAGAGTTGGTAGAACACTGCATGGTTACTGCATTTTTCATCTTATGAACTCTTATAATATAAATATGAATGTATCTTCTTACCATGTAGGAAACAGATGCTGTTTTAAAATCCACACTGTGAATCCAAACAAGTAGAGCCTGGGACTTTGAATAGGGACCAAGGTCCATCCAGCAGGTCCATCCATGTAGTCAAAACTCACTTCTAAACTCCTTCTCTGTACGTTAGCAACAACTGTTGTCACAGAAAGCTTTGAAAAAAATTCTTACAGATAGGTACAAGAGATAGCAAGCTCTGTATATATGTCAGAAAGGCCAGTGTTGAGTTAGAGGAGACTTATCTCAATGGCTCCCTTTGGGAAGGCCAAATTTTTTCTTTATCTTCAGCATAAGTCGATGATAGCCTGTGAATGATGGTTGAGAGTAGTTCAGAAGTCCTTCACAACACAACTGAGTGCCCAGCAGGTGGGTATAGCACATGCTAGATGGTCACACCCCCAGAGCTCTCCATTGTATTGATGGAGCTGCATTGGTTCTTTGCTGTGAAATATATTATCATAAGCATAGTGACCCAACATTTACATTTCTGAATCATTTTGTGTCCTTTGTCTCTGTCTACTTCTTCCACCCACTTCCTTCACGGGTGCTCATATCTGTTCAATATCTCTTGCAACCCAAGAAAAACAGGACACGCATGATACTGGATAAGTGGGTATCACCTGCTTCAAAGATACATAAACAGGGTTGTTAAAATTTCATATTAGGAGAACAAATCAACCTGATCCTGGCTTACATACAAGGAAGGGCATGATCCTGAGTCAAAAGAAAACTTCCACAGAGAATGGGAACATGTCTGTCAGTCTCTGATTTTATGGCCAGCCCCTGGGCCTAGCATCTGGCATAGTAGTGTGCCTTGAAGGAAAGGGACTGAGCATATGCTGGTGAACTGTGGAGCAATAAACTTGCAATCACACCACCTCACTTCAGAGCTGCCAGATACTTACACTGACAAAAGCTCTCATCAACACAGGCAAACCTTGTCACTCAGCAGAAACAGCATAAGGTAGCCAGAAGGAGCACAGAGGAGTGGTAGGGAATTTCGGTTTCTTCTTAGCTCTTGTTAGGAAAAAACAAAAACAAAACACTTGTTTCTCTGGCATTCCCTTTTGGGATCATGTGGATTCTTCTAGCGATAGATAGAGTGGAGGGAGGGACCTTGAGAAGCAAAGATACTACTCCCTACTAAGGTAGGCATGAAAGCTATTGGGTAACTGGTTGGAAATATGAAAGAGATGTGAATGCATTTGCAGTAAAACTTGATGGAACGAGTCAGAATTACATTTAGATATTCAGGTTGGCACCATCTCTAAAGCACAATACTATATTACTATTAACAGTTTAGTCTCTGGTTCACCTGTGGGGAAGACAGTTTGTTATTTAATTTTCTTCCAATATGGGAAGTTCAGAGAATGTAAGTTATGATTAAGCAAAGTGAGGGAGCAGAGAGGGTAGAATGAATAGACATTTTCTTCAGAACAAAGGGCAGAATACCATGGAAAGATAAACCTTCCATTTCTGTGTGTGATACTGGTACTGCTCCCCCCTCCCTGACACTTGCCTTGCAGCGGGTTATTCTTCTCTGTGGGATAACTGTATGGGCAAATATTCAGACGTTAAGAATCTCTAACAAAGATGGAACACCAGTGGCCTGCCTCCCTCTGTACCATACACTATATAAAAATCGCAGCAATAACTCAGTGTTGTTCCATAAGGCAACATCAGAAAGCATGCCTCCCATAAGACTGGGCCTTGGAAACTCAGTTGCATAGTAGAGAAAGTGCAGAAAGGGCACAGCAGGTAGGAACCTATGAAAAATTATATGAATCAACAGCTCATTGAGGCTGTGACCGAGACCAAATCCAAGCACTGACTTGATCAGCTACATGCCTACCAGTTACACTCAGACCAATCAAAGGGGATTCAGACAACAGGTTTGCTATTTGTTCACCTGGGCCACTCTAGCATAAAACGGGCAGTAAAAGCAAAAGTGTAATCTCTATATCCAGGACCATGACTGGGTCCCCACGCTATGAGACAAACAGTTCTGAACTGTCTGCACTAATTAGTGGTACCACAATCCATTCTGAGGCATGTCACAAGCAATTTGTTGGTAATAATAAACTAGCAAATTTTGCCAATGATTTCTTTCGTTATAAATTAGACTAATGTGCTGAGACTTCTTTGGATGTAATTGAAAGATAGCCAAATTGAATTTGTTTAGGTCAGAAGAACTTACTGCAAGCTCTACTGACTACAGAAGCATGAAGGCACTGCTCATCAACAACTGAAAAAACAGGAGCCCGATACCCCAGCCTGCTCACTCTTCATTGCATGTATGTTGCATTCTTTCCCACTGCAGGACAGTCTCCTCTGCATAAGACATGCAGCAAATGGTTATCAAGCCTTGCATGTCACCCAGTTGATAGATGAGCATCCCAAATCTCAGATCCCAATGCCGGTTTGAATGTGTTTAGAAGTAATTCCACTTTGTGCATCTTCACTTGTGAAGGGGCTACCAAAATGGTGGGCAGGGAGTGACCTGGTCCTATTTCCTACCTATTATAGACACCTATGTTTCCCAGAGAAACCTGCATACCCAGACCAGTTCCTGAAATCATTCACTAGTCATTACTCCAGCCAAGCTGTCCACCTTTCTTTGTACCTTTTATATACTGGTCCAGAACAACAAATATCACTGCACTGTGAACTCATGTCCTAAAAGTTATTCTCAGTGGCTTCCTCTAATTCCCTATAAAGCTACCACTTCTATCATTTATCTATTAAATGGATGCTGTTTTTCTCTCTCTTTGCCATCAGATGCTTCTAATTCTGAGTATGCGTCTTGCTCACTGCCGCAGCCTTGCAAGTTATTTCTTCCTCTCTCCAAGTCCTCAAACCACTGGACTCAGGCCAGGAGACTATGTATACCATCTCCTCTTTGCTTGCCACATCCATCAGCCCACTGGCCAGTTCCCTTTCTTTACTAACAGTCATTGCATTTGATTAACTGTCATCTCCTCTATCTTGCCTTCTACAACCACAAAGACAATCCATGCAACATCCAACTGTCTTTGATGAGTATCAAAAAGAGTTAGTACAAAAAAGGGGGGGAGTTTCTGTTCTTCCACAGTAAAGCAGATGAGCATAGTTTATAATAATCTACCATATATGCCATGAAGGTCTAGAAAGAGGGATTATGAAGACTCCAAGCACAAAGAGGTGATACCCAGAGAGAAATGCTAACTACCCCAACATGATCAGTGGGTGCATATTCATGACCTGAAATATCACAACTGACTCCATTAATATGTACAATTATTACACAATGAATAACAACACACAAAGGGAGAACTCAGCTGGGACTTGTTTTGCAGGTGATACAGTGATGGCTTTCGCCAGGGACATGAAACAGCAGAGTCAAAGCCATCACAAGCAGACAGCCACATGCCTTTGAGAAACTGCAGGTTATTTTGATTAGCTGGGACATGGAGGCACTGTACAAACAGATGAGCAAACAGAACACAGAAGTTTAAATGCTGTACTGTATTTAAAGAATTTTTGTTTTTCTATTCCTTTTTTGTTTCCTTTTCAAGCAATAACCATCATTTAAATACATTAACATGTCTCCCTGACAGTATTTTGTTCAATGTACAAAAATTTAATTCCTCTGAATCTGGATTCATAGCAGTAGAAATTGTCTACACATCCTCAGTTCTCCTATATCTGATAGGATACGCTCAGTTTCTAAGTATTAACCATTAACTGAGTAAAACCATACAATTTCATAAAGACTCTTTAAGATAAGTATGTTCATAGAATTATTTATAAACAAAAAGTTAGCAAGAAACATGCTCTAACTTGCAAACAAAAGCTTATTGTTAAACTTCAGCAACTCCTCCAAATTCATATGGCAGAGATAAAGATTTTGTGACTTTCTTGTGGGCTTTGCTTCTACTGATGGTGCCTTGTGCTGGAGAACTGATGAACTGGGTTGAAATTCTAGGTGACATCATTAGTTTAAAGCTGGTGAGGGGCTTTTGAGAGCCATTATTTTATCAAATCCTCTCCATCAAGTTTGAGAAAGGTGAGGGGCTGTTCTTATTATCCCTACAATCAGGAATGCAAGGCAGAGATTTTGAGCCACTTGTCCAAGGTCATGCCACAAATAAGCTTCAGAGTTTGAACTTAAACAGGCTCTGTGGCTCCGAGCCCTGTGATCTCCACACTGCCTCTTGGTTACAATAAGGACACCTGACATTGAAGGCTGTATGTAACAAGTAAGGTTGTTACATGATACTGCTATTTAAAAACTCCAAGTAAAAACTCTGTGCTAATAAGTGTGTGAATCACCAATGAAACTCGACAATGCCTTTGTCCTTTTGCTTCTGATGTTATTGGTCAGATCCTAGTATTATGTCGACTCAGAATACAGATCTTTCAAGAGACATGTGGAGAAATGTGCAGAAATCTGCAGCCTATTATATCTAATCTGTGACAGAATAGTATCGGAGGACCTGTGTTCGCCAGCTCCACAGAGGTCAGAGCCTCACAGGAAATTAGTGCACAGCAGCAACGCAAATAAAGACTCAAACTAAGGTGGAAAAGAACTGATGATGGAGAGGTTCAGTGCAAGGAAATGCTTTCTCAGAGCAGGATATGAAATCTCTATCACTTCAGATTTGGAAGAAAAGGAGAGATTTTGTTTGGGGTAAGTAGAAAAGTCTGGAAGCTGAAGGGCATTTAAAATTAGTCTGCTTCCCTCTCATACAGGCAGAGATGGGGTAGCAGTGAACTTGAGGTTTCTCTGACCTCATTTTCTCTTAGTTTCATTATTCCTATACCTACCTATGTCAAGGTGTGCTTGACTAACTATAGGCTAATTCATTTTACTTGACTTTTCATTTGAGAAATGAAATGTGGATAGAAAAATGTCAAATTAAGGAATTATGGGAGGGAAAGGAGCCATCTTTCCCTAGTGTGTTTGACAAGCTGCTTGTTAGTTGAGAGGCAAGGATTCAATAGTAACTAAATTTTGCTACGAAGGGTGATGATACAGAAATAATTTCCTTTCATATAGAGATATTTTTAAATAAAACATTAAAATAGCAATGAAAGATGCTTAAGGTCTGGGCACATTAGGCCTTGAGATTTATTAGTTTCTCAGTTATTTCCTGAGAATCTCAGAAACACAACTTTTATTATAGTAAGAAACACCTACCTTCCCTTGCATCCCATGCGATCTAGGGTGTGGACTCATCAGCTATAATCTTATCCAATGCACATTTGGAATCAAGCTAGAATGTTACTTCTCACTTTAGTTTCTTAGCAATCCATTGGCTATCTAACTTCAAAACCTACCAAAATAATGTATGTAAGTATTATAAAGACAATTAAATAATTCCACCTGGCTCAGTCTTGAGAAGCGCACACTCACTTTGGGGTGTCYCATCCTTTCTCTGGGTGACTTTCTAAGCTTTTGCCTGTGTTCAAATGTCTTCCTGCCATGCAAAGTATGCCCCTACTTAGCTTCTGAATAGCAGGGAGGTTTAAGATGGTATAGCTATAGATTCGAACATCCTCCTAAATAAACTACAAGTCAGCTTTATAGGAACTCTACCTTCAATTTTATTCTGTGGAATAAGCCGAGTCTCCTGGCTTCATCAGAAGAGATCTCTGAAACAAACTCCCCTGACTGCTGCAGGTGATATTGTGGAGATGTTCTCCTCCGACTCCTCATTGCTGCTGATGGTATGAACTCTGTCTCCACTACCAGAGAAAATCTGCTATTTGAAAGGAATCATTTGTTGGTAATAGTTAGAAAACTAGAAGCTAAGCYACTGTCATGTRATACTTCTCCTGGGGAGCTGTGATCAGGATCCTACTCACCCAGATAGGAAACCAAAGACAGATCACAGTACCAATACCACCAAAGTACACCTTGGTGAGCYAATAAGTTTTGTTGGAGTTATTTAYAAGAGTAYATGGGAGAAGGGTTACTTAGAGGAGCAGAAATGASTCGAAGTCAGCTGCATCACCAAAGSCYATCTCAAYATGGATGACAGCTCATGAAAGTTGGAAACCTTGAGCAGCATGCACAATTTAYACACAGCATAACATGTGTGACAGTRTCTCTTTCAGGCAACTCATATTATCTAATCCTGTTTTGGTTGCTCAGTTGATCTCAGCTAATCCTGTTTCAGTTGCTCGGTTGATCTCAGCTAATTTTTTTTTAAGGCTATTTATGTGTGCATGGTTTATTTCAGGTATCTTGCCTGGCCTCTGCTTCATCCAGGTAGTTTGGGTTGCCTGGGCCACTTTGAAGCAGCTCAGTTTGCCTCAGAGTATCTCTCAGCAGTCCTTACAGCTTATATAACATCACACAGGAAGGCCCTGTAAGATCTAGTCAATTTCTGGAACTTCCTGAAACCTTTGAGTTATTTACTTACTGAGCTTAATGTTATAGTGGATGGAATGTTTTACTTCCCTGGTTCTTGGTCTTACCMTCAGTCTCCAAACGATAGAAGATTTTATCTCAAGGGGACACAGCTGTTGACACTGCCTGTCCTATTCCCTGGCTAGCCCACAACCATGAAAAAAACAGGGAAGAAACTAAGCTATCAGCACGGTTTCTCACYGTGCCCATGGCCTTGTTAGAAGCATCACACTCTGTTCTTTCTGTCTTCATTTGTTTCTAAACTGTTAGTAATTACATACCACTCTTGATCAATTGCTTTATTCCACTCTCTATCCAAGACTTAAGTAATTATGGTTGTGGTTGTCTATCCTATTGTCTAAAATATATTTATATGCATCATTGTATACAAATTGTGGTATTTTTAACTGTCTTTCCTCTTGTATCACTGTGAATTGTTCTTCGCCTCTGCATAAACAGCCACACTACCCCCCACCCCAATAAACACACGTATATGCATCCTTGCCTTTATGGGTGGCTATCCATGAAAACCACCCATTCTAAATCTTGGTACAGCTAAAGCTAGCTTGAACTTGGAGAAAGGTGACTAAACAAAGGCTTGAAACAAGTTCTTGTCTGCTTATAATTACCTGCTCTCTGAAGCCTATGACCACAAAATGAGTAAATAGRCAATTTTGATTAAGAAAGAGGTTCTAYACACTGAGAGAAAGAGGATATGCCTGTCAGTTCTAGCTATCCTTTTACTMAGCTAGGCAGAGTATATTCATGTCCATTTTGGGTTAACCACCCAGATTGCCTGCTGACCTTATCATAAACAAAATTCATGCATGTTTTTAGCCACTGAGCTTACTAATGACTTGTTACACAGCCATATATATCTATGGCAGTCTATAAACATAGGACAGCATGATTTGTTTCTTATCTCTTCTCTCCTTATTTTGCCTTAGCAATTACTATCATAAATTTCATGTGACTTTCTCCTTCCTAAGCTTTTGTACTTTCATTATAATAAAAAAAAATACGCTGGTATAAAATGGTTAACACTAATTCATATCTCACATATTTATTAGGAATCTAACATATAATAGACCCTGTTAGGTGCTTGAAATATGCAGTACACAAAAGAATAAACACTGCTTCCCTAGTGTAATCTGTATCTCAACAGAAGACAAGCTAAAACTAGTTAAGTAAATTTACTTACAGAATTGGAGAGGAGAATGAAGAATCCCTCTTCTCATCCATTACAAAACATAATATAACAAAACATAACATAACACAACGCAACACAATGCAACATAACATAACATAACATAACATAACATAACATAACATAACATAACATAACATAACATAACATAACCAATCTAACAAAAGACATAAAGGCAGTAGAAAGTATATGGATTTACAATTGATGGGGGTAGGTCCATTCCACTGTGGGAAGTCCCACCCCTGGGCAGTCGATCTAGGATTTTATAAGAACAGAAGCTAAACAAACATTGACAGCAAGACAGTAAGCAGCATGCTTCTACAATCTTAGCTTCATTTTCTGCCTCCAGAYTTTTACCCTCCTTTAGCTCCTGMCTTGTCTTCCCTCAGTGAAAGACTTTGACATGTGGAATGAAATAAACCTTTTCTTCCCCAAGTTAATTTTGGCAAATCTTTTATCACAGCAATAGGAAACAAACTAAGACACAGCTAGATTCTGGAATTTCTCAATTTCTTTCAACTGAGAGTAATCAATATGACAAAGTAGATAGAATGTCTAGTGGATTAGGCATGACACTTATTCATTTGCTTGCTTGGGTTTTTTGTTTGTTTGTTTGTTTGTTTGTTTGTTTGTGGAAGAAAGAAAATTATCATGATACAGAAATATTTGCCTAGTGGATGTAGCAAGAAGGACCATGTCTTCTCATAGTTGGAAACAGAGTTCAAGAGTTGGATCCCCAACTTTGGATGTGGAAAAGCGTGACATATTGATTAGACATCTAAGTAGAGGCATTGAGATGACATTTTCTTACTCAATTGGACATTTGTAAGAGAAATCTGGCTTGAGTTACAGTTTTGAGGACAATGGTATCATTGGTAAACAGGCTGAAATTGTCTTGAGACTAGATGAAAACACCAGAACACTGTGCCTGGGACACAGCAAAGTCAAAGAGGCCATGGAAAGGAAGGGGAAATAAGAAGAACCAGATCAAAAGAGCAGCCAGTATGGAAATCAGGAGCCTTATAGAATCTGGATGAAGACTACATAAAAGAGAAAACTGTAATTAACATTATCTCAGCCTCTAAACAGGTCAAGGACAATGAACAAGTGCTTAATAGTCAAGTCTATTAAGCACTGGGTGTTGTTATGTAGTCATTTCCCACTAAGGTGGCAGGACTATAGGCCTGCATGAAACAACAGCTTATGTTGATCACAGAATATTTTGGCCCGCAGTCATGCCAAAGAAATATGCACAGAGATACAGAGGACATTGAGGCCTTTGCTAATGATTAGGAAGCTCTTTATATTCCCTTGTAAATGGGGAGGTGCTCAATAGATTTTCACCTGATACTCCAGTTCTACTCTTCTGTCTTTCCCATCTTCATTTCATCCTGCTAGAATTGTAGGTGGTTTGTGAGATGTCAAAGTTCTATAGAATGTGAAAGGTTTGAAGGATAAATGGGGATTTATCCAACTCAATAGTGGTGGAGCTTTCACCAGTCATCATCTATGTTGGAGTGGGGTTTTTGGAGCTGGCAACTGTCCTTGAACCACTCAAGCTCCTGTAAGTTACCCTTTCCTTGTACTCCAGTAAATAACTCCAGTCAACTCATTGAGTCACCAGGTTGGAGTTGGATGGAATCCTTTATTCGGTTTGTTGATGGTCAATTTAGAAATAAAAGTTTCCTTATATCCTTCAAGAAAAAGTAATACAATAATATAGATATCATCTAGGAGCAGGAAAATCACATTCTCAGGAGAATCGTGGTATTTGAAACCAGAGAATGAGAGAGAATGAGAGAGAGAGAGAGAGAGAGAGAGAGAGAGAGAGAGAGAGAGAGAGAGAGAGAAACCTACACAATGAATACAAATAATCTCTTTTAGATTATTGTTAAAGAGATAAGAAAAGTGAGTCTGTAGCTACAAGGAAGGAGAGAAGAGAGAGAAAGATAAAGATTATGTTTACACATTGCTGGGCCATATCCAGTAGGAATAGGGGCACTAATATAAGAGGCGCTTGGAAAACTGTAGAAGAGATGTTCTTATGTGAGAGAAAATGAGCTCAAACACTTTAGCAGTTAGATAGAGCTAATAAGAAATTTCCAAAGAAAACTTAAAGATTCCCTTCTGCTTTCATCAAAACAGTATTAATTTGCACCACATTATTCTATGCTGGGCTATATACTTCGTTGGGCTATTATAGGATTTTCCTTCTTTTATTAATGTAGTAAATTACTAGCTTATTTTATATTGAATATCTTTACAAATGTGGAATTAAATATTACTTAGTTGTGATGTATTTTTATATTCTATTATATTTAACATTTTAAGAGCACGGCTCCTATGTTTGTAAATTACATTAGCTTATATTGTTTTATGGTCATTGTCCAGTTCAGGTCAATATTATATTACTGCTTAAAATTGCCTTAAACAAAAATCTATACTCTAAAACAGTTTCTATAAGATAGGACTTATCATTTTTAGAACATGAGATGAACACTGTAAAACCATACAGAACACTGACATTTTATGTAGAAGAATCTAGACTAATATTTAATTCCTTTACAATTATAGGCCTGTCCAAGTTTTACACTTATTTTTGAGGAAATTCTGTCTTTTATATGACAAAATAGTATCAAATATATCATAAAAACACTTTTATACTCTAGATGGTGATAAGTTCAGAACTGCTCATAGTCTTAGGTATAATTGGACCAACCATTTTCACGGTGATTCCCTTTGAAATATACATTGACATGACATATTTCAAAGATCACCTCATCATTACATTTCTATGGGTGTGGGCTTGCATTATGCACATATATGTGTGTGTGTGCAAGTACACGTCCATGATGCCCATGCACACAGCTGTGGACATCAGAGGACATGCTGTGTCTGTCCTTTATTTCTTTCTACCCTGCCCTCTTGAAATATGGTCTCTCARTGAACCTGGAGCCCACCATTTTGGCTAGCAGGACATGGACATGGTTTGGTAATCCTCTTAGCTTTGTCTCGCTCCATCCTCCCAGTGCACATGTGCATCACCATGCTACCATCATCTTTGTCTTAGGTCATGGGCTGCTGCTGAACTCCACTCTTCATGCTTAGGCAGTACACACTTGGCAAACGGAGCCATCTTCCCCAGCCAATCACATTCATTTTGTATGTACACATGGATATTTAAAAGAAGAAACTTCTCATAGACAATGACATCTCCATGTTTTATTTCATTCAAATAAGATCTTTGGGGACTTAATCAGTGGGCAGACATTTCTGAATTTATGAGTACACCCAACAGTCTATAACAGATATCAAGTAGTAATTTCCTTTTTTTATATTCTATATTCTTTGTTTAC
>BDUI01003738.1:87148-98174 GCA_002335545.1 Apodemus speciosus
ATGGGCATCTCTCTCTTTAGGTTGGGGAAGTTTTCTACCATAATTTTGTTGAAGATATTTGCTGGCCCTTTAAGTTGTAAATCTTCACTCTCATCTATCCCTATAATCCTTAGGTTAGGTCTYCTTATTGTGTCCTGGATTTCCTGGATGTTTTGGGTTACAAGCTTTGTGCATTTTCATTTTCTTTGATTGTTGAATCAATGGTTTCTATGGTATCTTCAGCATCTGAGATTCTAACTTCTATCTCTTGTATTGTATTGTTGATATTTGCATCTATGGCCCCTGATTTCTTCCCAAGGTTTTCTATCTGCAAAGTTGTCTCCCTTTGTGATTTCTTAGTTGTTTCTACTTCTGTTTTTAGATCCTGGATGGTTTTTCTCAGATCTTTCGCTTGCTTGTTTGTGTTTTCGTGTATTTCTTTAAGAAATTTTTGTATTTCCTCTCTCATGACTTCTGCCTGTTGACTCACATACTCCTGTATTTCTTTAAGTGATTTTTGCATTTCCTCCTTATTGGTTTCTATCTTTTGATACATATTCTCCTGATGTTCTTTAACTGATTTTTGTGTTTGCCTTGTAAGGATGTCTAACTTTTGATCTATTGTCTCTTGTATTTCTTTAAGAGATTTATTTATGTCCTTCTTGTGTTCCTCTAGCAGCATCATGAACAGTTATTTTAGATCTAAATCTTGTTTTTCTGGTGTGTTGGGGTATCCAAGACTTATTGCTGTTGGAGAATTTGGTTCAGATGCTGCCATATTGCCTTGATTTCTGTTAGTAACGTTCCTACGTTTGCCTTTTGCCATCTGGTTATATCTGGCGTTAGTTGGTACTGTAGTCATTGGCTGGTGCTTGAACCCCCTGTGGGCCTGTAAGGCTATTTTCCCACCACTGGATGACTGGGTTTCCCCTGGCACAGATTGCTGATGTGCTTCTCTCCTCTTGGGTGCTGTTGGACCCCTGGAGTATCTTGCTCCAAGCAATGTTATACCTGGTTGTCCCTGTGGACCTGATGCTGCTTGTCTGTTCTGTCAGGGAACGAAGATGGTGGCTGGGAGCCTCTCCAAGTGCTGACCACCCCGCAGGGCACAAGACCCAGGCCTGGCTGGCACACAGATGAAACACCTCTCCATCCAGATCCTGTGCCTGGCGGCCTGAGTCCCCAGAGATATTAAACTCTGGGATAACTCGGGTACCTTGTCTGTTTGTCCAGTCCAAGCAGTAGCAAAGAAGGCATTGGTAGGCAGTGCAGGATACCCTGCAGAGCCCAGAACCCATGCCTGGCTGGCCCACAGGAACTGCTGCTCTGCCTCGCTCCTGTGCTCAGATCTCTGCCTGGCAGCTTGAGTCCCCAGAAATCTTAAACTCGGGATATCTCGGGTATCTGAGTCCGCTTGCCCAGACCCAGCAGTAGCAAAGATGGCAACAGGCTAGTGCAGGATACCCCACAGGGCACAGAACCCACGCCTTGCTGGGACATAAGAACCGCTGCTCTGCCTAGCTCCTGTGTGCAGATCGCTGCCTGGCGGACTGAGTCCTCAGTGATCTTAAACTCTGGATATCTCAGGTACCTGGGTCTGCTTGTCCAGTCCAAGCAGCAGCAAAGATGGCTGTGGCAGCGGGGAGCACAGGATACCCTGCAGGGCACAGAACCCACGCCTGGCTGGGACACAGGAACTGCCAAGTTGTAATTTTCTACAACTGACAACCAAAACAAATATTACAGTAATCACAGCCTGAAATTTAGATTTAGAATCATTAGATTCTATGGGATAAATATGAACCACTTTATTCAGGATATATTGAAATTCTCTTCTAAAATGAAGCAAGAAAGAAATGGTATGATAATATACAGGTTAAAATAGATGCAAACTAAAAAAAAAAAACTTCATACCAACTATCTAAAAAAGACCTCACATGTATAAGACTTCTGTTTAAAACAATTTTTTACTTACTATTGAAACTAGCTTTATTGTAATTTTAACCAAGACGGCCCCAAGTCTTGGTTGCTTATAGTATTCCATTACCATATTCTTTAGTTTTTCTTCTTGCATTTCTCAGCTTTCTCATTCAATTATTCTAATTCATGGAAGCAACTCTTGTGCTTACTTGAGATTTTTCTATACAAACCTTTAGGATTTCTTTTTTCTGTCAGTTCTTTTTGCTTTTCTTATCACTGTTTATTTTATTTATATTGTATTTTACTCTATCAAGATTTGGGTCTGGACAGGTAGTTTGTTAATAAATAATTCCAGGTACAGACTTTCTTTCTTTTCTATTTGTCTTTTTAAAATTTTTTGTTCTCAAATTATAAAATTCTTGAGAAAAAATTGTTTCTCAAGCTATAAAAGTTCCTACTTTGGCTGTAACCTGCACTTTGGATAAACTATCCTTCTCTTTCTTTCTTTCTTTCTTTCTTTCTTTCTTTCTTTCTTTCTTTCTTTTTTATTTGATACATTATTTACATTTTAAATGGTATCCCTTTTCCTGATCTCCCCTCAGAAACCCTCTATCCCATCCCCCTCCTCCTGCTTCTATGAGGGTGTGTCCCCAACCACCTACCCACTCCTGCCTCCCCACCTTACACTGGGTCATCAAGCCTTCACAGGATCAAGGGCCTCTTCTCCCATTGATGCCTGACAAGGCCATTCTTTGCTACATATATTGCTGGAGCCATGGGTCATTCCATGTGTACTCCTTGGTTGGTGGTTTAGACCCTAGGAGCTGTGGTTGGTTGATATGGTTGTTTGTCCTATGAGGTTGCAAAACCCTTCAGCTCCTTCAGTTTTCTCGAACTCCTTCATTGGGGACCCCATGATCAGTTCAGTGGTTGGCTGTGAGCATCTGCCTCTGTATATATCAGCCTCTGGCAGAGCCTCTCAGGAGACAGCTATGTACTCCTTGGCTTGCATAATAGTGTTTGTATTTGGTGACTGTATAAGAGACAGATCCCCAGGTGGAGCAGTCTCTGGATGACCTTTCCTTCAGTCTTTGCTCCATTCTTTGTCTCCATATTTACTCCCCACACTTTGGTCTTCCTTCTTCTTGAGCTTAATGTGGTTTGTGAATTGTATCTTGTGTATTCGGAACTTTTGGGCTAATATCCACTTATTAGTAAGTAAACACCATGTGTGTTCTTTTGAGATTGGGTTACCTCACTCAGGATGATATTTTCTAGTTCCATCCATTTGCATAAAAATTTCATGAATTCACTGTTTTTAATAGCTGAATAGTACTCCATTATGTAAATGTACCACATTTTCTGTATCCTTTCCTCTGTTGAAGAACATCTGGGTTATTTCCAGCTTCTGGTAATTATACATAAGGCTGCTGTGGACATAGTGGAGCATGTCTCCTTGTTATATGTTGGAGTATATTTTGAGTATGTGCCCAGGAGTGGTATAGCTGTGTTCTCAGGTGTTACAATGTCCAATTTTCTGAGGAACCACCAGACTGATTTCCAGAGGGGCTGTACCAGCTTTCAATCCCATCAACAATGGAGAAATGTTCTTCTTTCTCCACATCCTCAACAGCATCTGCTGTCACCTGAGTTTTTGATCTTAGCCATTCTGACTGGTGGGGGATGGAATCTCAGGGTTGTTTTGATTTTCATTTCTCTGATGACTAAGAATATTGAACATATCTTTAGGTGCTTCTCGACCATTTGAGTTTCCTCAGTAGAGAATTCTTTGTTTAGCTTGGCACCCCATTTTTAATAGGGTTATTTGATTATCTGGAATATAATTTCTTGAGTTCTTTGTATATATTGCATATTAGCCCTCTATCAGATCTAGGATTGGTAAAGATCTTTTTCCAATCTGTTGGTTGCCATTTTGTCCTATTGATAGTGTCCATTGCCTTGCAGAAGTTTGTAATTTTAAACTGTCTTTCTTTGGCAGTCATTTCCAGATATTTTACAGGCCTACTCTGATTTCATGTTTAAATCATAAGTGACATGGAAGTGACATTTTCAATTTGCCAGTGAGTAGGTTGTTGAATGTTTTTGTCCTTTTGTGATCACAAACTCCAATTCCATGGTGTGTTGTCTAYATAACTTGAGTGTATACATAYACTCATGTATCTTCACAGTAATAGTAGATTTTTTACAGTATGAATTCAACTCTACAACAACAGCTATCACTTTATGTCTTCCTTAAAGGACTTTTCATACTGAAGGACTTGTCTTTGTGTTGTGGTAGAGAAAAGATCATAACATCCTATGAGGAAAATGTTGGGAATGATAGCAAGATTTGGGGGTCCCAGATTGTCCCCTAAGTCTACCACAGGCTAAAGGAATGGGTGATAACAAAACATGGATATCTGTCTTTGATATCTGTTTCAGTACTGAGCATCCCTAGTATGCACAGGATCTTGCATTGTTTCTATGAATATTTTAGTAAAAGATGGTAACTAAATTCAAAGGACTCCAAAGTGATGCTGGGCAGAGATGGATTGGTAACCTTAGGTTTCCAACACCTACCTGCACAGTTTGTATCTCCACTCCAATGATCAACAGACCGCAATGAGCATAACATTCATATCCAAATATTTTTTCTCCTTTTATAAAAAATCATATCCCATGGTCAATTACTAAATCATTCTAGTATGCAWCCCCTGACTGCTTTCCTTATCTTCCCTATTTAGTTGCAGAAGTCACGGCTCTAATATACAGGAACCTGTATCTTCTCCATACAGTTAAAAAAACACTAGAGAAGTAGACATTGAATGTCAATAAATGTGATTTTATATTTATGACCTAAACAATCAGGGAACCTTTAAAATTATAGAGTCCTTCTCTATATATGTCTTACTGTGGTAAAATTCCACAGCGTGGCCATTTTAAACTAGTGTGCAGTTCAGTGGCATTAAGTGAAATCATCCTATTATGCCACCAATACATTTCCACAACAATTTAATCATTCCATTTGAAAATTTTATTCATTAAATGACTCCGTATTTATACTCCCASCAGCTGCTGACACCAATCCTGTTTCTGTAATGAATATACCTCATATAACCTAGAAACATATGTGTATTTGTCCTTTGTAACTGGTTTATTTCACTTTGCCTTTATAGCTCATTCATGTTGGAACATGTTTCAGAATCAATACTGAGTAWTATCTCACTGAATTTTAGATTTTTGAGGGGTGTATCCACAGGTGTCTAATTGGTGTTAAGTTTCTGGGGGAGCACATATTCTCCTCCACAGTACCTAGAGCATCTTATACTCCCACCAACAAGGTAAAGGGTTTCCAATTTTCAACACTCTCACCAATGGATTTCTCATCTATTTTATTGTTTTGCTTGGTTTTAGCCCTAATGTGTGTATAATGATTGTAATGTAGAACRTTTTCTCATGTGCTTAATGACCATTTGCATCAACTTGGGGGAGGGAAGATTATGAACTTCACAGCCTCTTCCCATCTACTAATTGTTTTCTTGTTTACTGTTGACTTGGAAGACTTCATTGGATTTTCTCACTATGTGTATGCCTTGAAAATATTCTACTTGAATGTTTTTATTTTATATTATTTATTTACTTACTTTGTGTGCTTATGTATGTGTGTATGTATTAGAGAAGAAAGACAGAAGTGCATAGATAGATAGACAGACAGACAGACAGACAGACAGACAGACAGACAGACAGACAGACAGATGATAGAGAGATAATAAAAAAATAGACAGGTAGGTAGACAGATAGATGATAGAAAGATAAATAGATGAAAAAGTGTGTATTTAGGGTCTTCTACATTGCTAGATATGAAACAACTACTCTGTAAAAGGAAATGTCACCATTTCTTTTCTAGTTTGAATGCCTTTAATTTCTTCTTCATGCCTGATTGCTTTGACTAAAGTTCCTAGTGCCATGTTGAATAGACAGGTTGAAAGTGGACATCCTTGTTTTGTTTGTGATCTGAGAAGACATGCTTTCAGCCTTTGACCATTGAGTGTGGTGTTAATTGCTGGGGTTTCACACATTCTTTTGACTGAAGGAGTTTCCTCCTGTTCTTACTTGAGTGTTATTTTTTAATCATGAATGATATTGAATTTTTCAAATGCTTTTCATCAATTGAGATGATCTTTTTTGTCTTTATTCCACTAATGTGGTGTGTTTGCTTGATTGATTTTTGTATATTGAACCATTCCTACATTCTAAGAACAATATCTACTTGCTCATGCTGTAAAATTCTTTTASTGTGCTAGTAAATTTGGTTTCTGGTTGTTTTGTTGGGGTTTTTGCATCAATAATCATAAAGAAAATTAGTGTGTAGTTTTCTTTTGGAGTCTTTATCTGCCTTTTAAATTAGAATACTGTTGGCCTTATAGAGTATATTATCAAATGCTCTTTCCCCTTAATTCTGTGTAAGAATTTGATAAACATTGATGTTAATTATTCTTTGAATATTTGGTGAAGGCTAAGGACACAATTAGGTATAGAATTTGTCCTTGTTAAATTCATAATTTCTGATATAATTTATTTGTTAGTCATATGTCATCTACTTATCCACGGTCAGTCATGATGTTTTCTTTGGTGTGGAAGTTTTGGGTTTTTTTTTTCTTCATTTAATTTGGTTATCTGATTAGTTTTCACTGATAACAATAGTAACTCATAATCCTTTGAATTTTCCCAAGATCAATAGTATTATTCCCATTTGAAGGGACAAGAGTTGGCACATCGCACACCAATACCAAGTTCTCAGCACAAAGGTTTATTTGCACTAGGAGGATGAACATAGGGCGTATGTGTAGTGGTTTGAATATGCTGGGCCTATGTGAAGTGACACTGTTTGGAGGTGTGGCCTTGTGAGAGGAGGCGTGGCTTTGATGGAGGAAGTGAGTAACTGTGGGGGTGGTATTCGAGGTCCTATACTCAAGCTGCAMCCAGTGCAGAAGTGGGAAACAGTCTCCTGGCTGCGTTGTGATCAAAATGTAGAACTCTCAGCTCCTTCTCCAGCACCMTGTCTGTCTGCAGGATGCCRTGCTTCCTGCCAGCATGGTAATAGACTAAATCTCTGAAACTAAGTCAGCCCCAATTAAATGTTTGCCTTTGTGCAAGGTGCSTTGGTCATGGTGCCTCTTTATAGCAATAAAACACTAAGACAATCAGAAACAAGGTTGTGGGAGGAGAAAGAAGGGAAGGTATTTGTGCCAGAGGGACGAGGGAAGGCCTCTGGATAGAAAGGAAACAAGCATGGCTCATAGGCAAAAGGGAGTTTATAAAAAGAAAAGGGAACCTCTTGTTAGGATGATGTACTGGCTAATTTTGTGTGTTAATGCGACACAACTGGAGTTACCACAGAGAAAGGAGCCTCCCCTGAGGAAATGCCTCCATGAGATCCAGYTGTAAGGCAYTTTCTCAATTAGTGATCAAGGTGGGAGGGCCCCTTGTGGGTGGTGCCAGTCCTGGGCTGGTAGTACTATAAGAACCCAGTATACTGGGTTCTATAAGAAAGCAAGCTGAGCAAGCCAGGGGAAACAACCCAGTAAGCTGCACCYATCTGTGGCCTCTGCATCAGCTCCTGCTTCCCTGACCTGCTAGAGGTTCAGTCCTGACTTCCTTTGGTGATGAACAGCAATATGGAAGTGTAAGCTGAATCAACATTTCCCTCCCAAAYKGAGGCAGCCACAGTTGTACCTCGGGTTGGTAGCCAAACTTGATAATGTATAAGAGTCACCCAGGCGGTACTGGTTTTGAAACAGGAAGGGGTAGCAGTTGATGCTTGGCACTGTGAGAGGCCAGAAGAGGTCACTGGTGAGGGCAAAGCCTCAGTGGCAGTTGAAGGCTGAGGACTGAAGGGGTCACGCAGGAAAGTTAAGACTTAGCTCCATAAAAAGAGCCTATGAATGTCTATTTGTGAAAGTGAATTCCAGTTATAGCAGAAGATAGCAGTGTTTTGGAGATGCCAAAGAACCAAGAACAGCAACAACAGTAAGTACAGGCAGCTGGAGCCTAGAAGAGCAAGCTTCGTGCTACAAAAGGCAGAGCTGGAGAATTGACCCAAGTCCTTTCAGGAGCTCAGAAGATCACAAGGGAATTCCAGACATTGGAAGGTTAGAGTTTGGTTTTGCTTCTGTGCCCTGGTATTTTTCCCTCTTGAAATAAAATATTTTAGTGGAGCCCACAATTAAAATACTTTTATTTCAAAAGAGATTGGGTATTTTAAAGGAATTGAAATTTTAGTATGTCAGAATTTGTAAAGACTATGGGACTTTTAAAATTATTTAGATCTTGGGGATGAATAATAAAGTAAGGCTTGAGGCTTAATAGTGATGCGTTTGTGTATCAAGTTGACAAGGGGTCAGTTTTACTGCTAGTTTTGTGTGTTAACTTGATACAACTGGAGTTATCACAGAGAAATGAGCCTCTTTTGAGGCTTCCTGAGATCCAGCTGTAAGGCATTTTCTCAATTAGTGATCAAGGTGGAAGGGCCCGTTGTGTGTGGTGCCATCCTTGGACTGGTAGTCCTGGGTTCCGTAAGAAAGCAAGCTGAGCAAGCCAGGGGTAACAAGCCAGTAAGCAGCACTCCTCCATGGCTACTGCATCATCTCCTGCCTCCAAGTTCCGGCTCTGTGTGAGTTCCTGTCCTGACTTCCTTTGGCAATGAACAGCAATATGGAAATGTAAACGAACTAAACTCTTTTCTCCTCAACTTGCTTCTTAGTCATGATGTTTTGTGCAGGATTACAAACCCTAAGAATGATGAGTTGGTTTGYTTTGATTGGGCACGATAATTGGAGTAGCCAAAGGGAGGATTTTGATTGCTGGACTTCAATATTTTGATAGCTGTGCCTTGGTGCTCAGTTCCAGGGGGAGGACTTGGCCAAATAAAAGATCTGACCTTGGAGGCTAGCTTTAGGAATGTAATCTACAGTTTAACAAAGAAGAGGGTGAGCCCTGCCAGAGCCACATGTTTGTCATGCTCAGGCCTATTAGAGTCACTCACTTTCACTTTCAAATTTAGTTCTTTGACATGTATTTCATTTTTCTGAGCCATTTTATGTAGAACTTTGTCAGTTCCTTGATATTTTTTTGAAAACAATGTTGATTCCACTGATTTTCTCTATTGTTTTCTGTTCATGGTTTAACTAACRCTATTGTAATATTTGTTATTTCCATGGATGCGTGTGTTTTATGTATGTATTTTTTTAATTTCTCAAGGTGTAAGAAAAAGTTGTTGACTAGAGGCCTTCTTTTTGTTAGTGTAAACAATCACAGCTATACATGTGCAACTCTTGATGCCTTTCCTGCATTCTATAAGKTGGAATGTATTGCATTTTCAGTTTTGTCAAGATAATTTTTTATTCCTCTGGGAAATCCTCTCTACACCTTTGAGTGTTCATGAGTATGAGATTTTGTTTCCATGTYTGTATACATTTGTGATGGATTTTTCTGCCATTGATTTTCTAGCTTCATTGCTTTGTGACCACAAGAAAAATCTTTCGTGTTCTTTTAATAGCTASTTTAATTTGCTAAGACTTGTTCTGTGAAACTTAAGGAAGCAATTAGCTATAGGATTTTTCTTTGTTAAGAAATTGTTCATTACTGATTCAATCTCCATACTATTCACTAGGCTTTTTCTTATTTTCTACTTCTCTTGCATTATGTCTCTTTTAGAGAAATTCACATTGTTCATTTTTTTATCTAATTGATCTACAGTATTTATCTAGTTCTGATATTTATTTATTTAGTTAGAGACAGTTTGACTTTGCGATCTAGATTGAGCTGGAAGTTGCTGTRTAGCCCAGGTTGGCCTTGAACTTGAGATCCTCCTCAATCTCCAAATGCTGGGATTATAAACCTATGTTATCATATTCACTAAGACCACTATTTCTTTATTAATATCTCTAGCTGCTTTATACATACCTGCTTTAAAGATATTTCAGTCATCCATTACTAATTTACAGCTATGTATCTCTAATTTCAACTCTCTCAATGTTTGCTTCATATACAATGGAGCTTTGAATTTTGGTCGATGAGTGTTTATAGCTACTATATTTTATGTTGGAAGGACCCAAGTGTAATTTTTTTCTTTTACTTAGAAATACAATTTTATAAGGGGATACTATTTATCATTATCATTATTATCAGTTTYTACAGACAGCGTTTCTCTGCATAGGCTTGGCTGTCCTGGAACTCTTRTAGAGYCAGGTTGGCCTTGAAYTCAGAGGTCCACCATCTTCTGCCTCTCATGTTCTGGGATTAAAGATGTGCTCTATCAYCACTAGGAGGAGAGCTCTCTCTGATTTGGGGACTGTTTTCCTCCTACTGGGTTGTCTAATCTGATGGAAAGTGCCTAATCTKAAATGAAGGAGAAGTGGATGTGAGAGGGATTGAACTGGACAGGACACAGGACATGGCAAGAGACTACAGGACATGATTTTGAGAAGAGGAAGGAGGAGAAACTGTATTAGAGATGTAATGTATAAGAGAATAAATAAAAACAATTTTTAAAAAGAAAACCAAAAATAAAAATTTAACAGACATTTATAAACTGCTTTACATTCTGAAATGATGGGCAACTTGTACAAAGGCCAGCTTACCTCCTCTGACCTGAATAGTTCATCACATTAGGGCTCTATAGCTGGACTTTCTTAGACCCATYAGTGGTGTAAATAATGAAACATACATTTAACATAGTTTAAAGATTAGACCTTTTGCCTTAACAAKCTCCCAACTAGCTCATCTAACTCAGYCCAAATATCTTCCCATGTCATGCCTCATGGCTAGCTCTATACCTTTCTCTGCCCTCCTCTGGTCCATCTGTTCTCCATGATGGCTTTCTAAATCTATCTACTCTCTTCTCTCACTTCTTAGACATTCTGCCCTCCACTTCCTTCTTATCTATTGGCCTGTTGGACACAACCCTGGGACCATCAGTCAAGTAGAGCAATGGCTGCCCCAAGCCCCTGGTACTCCACCCCCACAGTTACCTGGCAACAGCCAGGTATGCCCCGCCCCACAGTTACCTGGCTACAACCAGGCAGCCTGGCCCACTATAAAAGGGGATGCTTGGCCCCTCTTCCCT
>BDUI01003739.1:0-16470 GCA_002335545.1 Apodemus speciosus
CCCCTGTACCTGGTCTCTGCTGTTAGTAGACTAGGCTGCCCTGAGGCAAGGTGGCTGTCCTGCCTGGGATCCGGGCACAGGCTGCACAGACCTCAGGGCGAGTTGGTAGCTGGGCAGGTGACCTCCGCGACCCAGAAGTTCCCTTCTTAATCAGTTTCACAGAATGGTCTCTCTCAGAATCCCCTTATACATCTTAAGATGCTGCCACATATAACCTGGTATCAGAGGTTCTCAAAAGCCATTCAATTAACAATTTATCCCTAAGGAGCATAGTAATAAGTTGTTGCATTAATGAATATGCTCAGCCACAAAATCTCTGATCTACTGTCTGCCTACCTGAAAATTATGCTAGGGCACTGGTGTGACAAAACTTGTGTGAATAACCAATGAATGTTCCATTTAACTTAAAGCCTGCTCTGTGAGATGCAATGCACAACCAACATTGCTTGAGTGACTATGACTCAGATACTAGATAGCCCAGAAAGCTATGGTTAAACCAAATACTACTGGTACCCCCCACAAAAAAAGTAACAATAAAATGACTTCTAATGCTATTCTGCTACATTCACTGATCAGTGCCTTATGCAACCATCATTAGAGAATCTTCCTCCTACAGTAGATGGGAACAAATGGGAACAAATACAGAGACCCAGTGCCAGACATTACACACTGAGAAAGTTCATTGGAACACCCAGCTCTAAATGAG
The DNA here is from genome assembly GCA_002335545.1 of Apodemus speciosus. Taxonomy (NCBI): domain Eukaryota; kingdom Metazoa; phylum Chordata; class Mammalia; order Rodentia; family Muridae; genus Apodemus; species Apodemus speciosus. Next base: position 707 of record BDUI01003739.1, read on the forward strand.
ATATCTCCATCAAAATTCTCCCTCAGAGCACAGGGAAACTCACAGTAGAGGAGGTGGGCAGTGTGTAAAATGCCTAGAGAATGGAAGATGCCAGAAGAAATCCCTCTAAATCAACTGAGCAAAGTTCATATGAGCACACAGAGACTGAATGAAGGAAATAGGAAGCACAGAGGAAACAGGTCATCTGCACCAGATCCTCCATTTTCTAGTCTAAGGAACTCTTGAACATGTGAGCAAGTTGGTCTCTTGGGCTCTCTTTCTTTTGTTGGTTTGCCTGTCCAACTCTGATGTAATTGTTTGTAATATATGGTTGTTATCTCTTAGAGAACTGCTGTTTTCAAATGAGAAACAGAAAGGTAGTAGATCTAGATGGGAGAGAAAGAAGGTAGGTTGGAATCAAGAGAAGTAGAAGGAGGGGAACTGTAATCAAGATATATTGTGTGAGATACAAATGTTTTTAATAAAAGGGAWTTTTTAAAAAGAATCTGTTTTATTAAATATCTTCACCAATTTATTTGTGAATTTAATTTACTATTAGCTCACCAAACAAATTTGAATGTTGAGTTACAATAATTTATTTGTCCATGTATATGCACATATTTTCTCTATTGAATTCTTTCTTCCATTCAGTTATGCTCTAGAAACAAAAACATACATTTGACAAGAACACATTTCTCAGGAAGTCATATCAATGATAACATTTATTGACTTTTATTTTTGGTCTTAATTTTCAACTTCTGTGGAAAGTTCTGTGGTGCAGGATTCCCCGGTGTGACATTAGTTTTCCTTTGCACTTATAGTACAGTTCTTGGGAAGTATCTGGTGCTTTATAAGATTTTATTTTCTTTACATTTAACCCACAAAGCTGAATCTCTGATGATTCTGGCCTGGAATAAATATTACTGTGGTAATGCTAAATTGTGCTTTTACTTTACATGACATTCAAATTTATTTCTACAATGTTTTGTGTTGCAAAGTTGTATCTTAACTTTGTCAAGAGCTCTTTCTGTCTTTTGATGTTTTCTTTTTGTCATTTCTTGAATTTTTTGTTTGTTTTTGTGATGGCTAATACTGATTTTCAAACTGGGAGGAACTGGGGTCACCTAGAAGACATGACTCTCGCAATACTTGTGAGGAATTACCTAGACTAGGCTAACTAATTTCTGGGCATAACTGTGAAAGAATACCTAGATTAAAATAACTTACTTGGGAAGAACCATAACTGTGAGTAGTATCATCCTGTCAGAACATGAAGGAATAAAAATCCTGAGTGCTAGCTTCCATTTTCTTTTGCTTTGTGACTGTGCTTCAAGCTCTTGCTGCCATGCCTTTTACCTTATGCTGCATTGTATCTGAACTGTGAACCAAATGAGCCTTCCTTAAGATGTTTGTCTCAGGCATTACATCATGCCTCTGGGAAAATAACGGATACAACAGTTTCACATTCCTTTTCAATCAAGTTTTATGATAATTTGAGTAACTGGTTAAATTATGTCAAATCAAAACACAATTTTAATTTATTGATTAGGACTACCTATAACATGTGAAATGTAACATGACTTTTGGTACTATGGTATTTAAGTTCTGTCTCTTGGACAGCCTTCTCTCACTTTGCCATGTTTTATGTCCTCAGTCTCAAAGAAGGGGTATGACAAGATGTGAGTGGGAAAGATTGCATAATAGCATTCAGTATGCTGTTGTTGCTTGCTTGCTTCATTCCTTCCTTCTTCCTTCCTTCCTTCTTTCCCCTCCTTCATTCCTTCTTCCTTCCTTCCTTCTTTCCCTACCTTCCTTCCTTATCATATTTGGTTTGAAGTTTCCTCCTTCTTTGTGTAAACTACCTCATTTGCTTTTGTAAAAAAAATCTGGTTTATATTTTGGAGAAGATATTAGGAAAGGTGGATTTCAGCAGCTACCGTCCTTTTCAGCTACCCCAAAGTTCAATATATCTTGATTTCTAATTGTGATGTGTCACATTATAAAAATACAATTATAGATTCCAATTCAGTGCCTGGAATGACTATTTCCATTTGATATATATGTATATACATATATATAAAATGTGTCACTGTGGAAAATGGTAGCAGTTCACTCTACTTACTGCAGAATGAATGTGACATATGCTTAGCCCTGGAGTGAAGCTCACTGACTTCTCTTCCACTACAGTGAATTGGGTTCCCTTGGGAAAGTTTTCTACCTTATATCTGGAATCTTGATTTGTACCATTAGACAAAAGTAAGAACTTCTCTACTTTATGGCACCGTTAATAAGAATTAAAGAAGATAATCTGAATGAAGCAATTAAAATAGTTCCTATCATGAAGGAGTCCCTCCCTAAGGTTACCCATGCCTTGAGCAAGGTTAGAAGCATATTAGAAACCATACATTTTTTCCTATCAATATTTTTTGGTTTTGTTTTTTTTTTTTTTTTGTTTGTTTTGTTTTGTTTTGTTTTGGCTTAAAAGAAGTCAGAACCTTTAAATGCTGGCACTTGAATACTTTTATTTCCAGGTCCCTAGCATTGAACCTTCCTCTCTTTACTGTCATTACACAGTCTGCTAACGAGCTGTCATAAGATTTCATTGCTGCCTAGGTCATAAACTTGAAAGTCATTATAATTTTTGAGAGGAAATGAGGAACATTGATTCAAACAGTGGTTGAATCAATGTTTTAGTGGTTATGTTAATAGCAAACATTTCTGTGTTCTTTCAATAAAGTAAAAGTAAACTCCTTAAGTTCCAAGAAGATTGTACAGGGGGAAATGAAAAATAAGACTTTTAAAACATATCTCTTGTATGAATATAGGATAAACAATCTAGGATAAGAATATCACGCTTCCAAGGAAACTTTACTTAGGAAGGAAATTTAGTTGTAGCACATAGGAAGAAAAGTTTTAAATATTCTGTTTTTCTTCCCCAATGCACAAAATTAAAAGAAAAGAGATCCCTTTTACAATAAGCATTTTAAGTAACAACTTAAATTCACAAAATAGTATTTCCTACGCATATATACACTTTCTGATTTAAGAATTGCCTTTATTTCATTTGTTTCTGGTTATAAACAAATACAGTGAAAATTAAGCCATACAGCTTAACTTGTATGTAGCCACTAAAGAAATATATATTAGCTGAAAATAATATTTGAAGAATAATTTCTGACTAAAATCCACCTATTAGTGAGTACATACCATAAGTGCCCTTTTGGATCTGGGTTACCTCACTCAGGGTGATATTTTCTAGTTCCATCCATTTGCCTGCAAATTTCATGATGTCCTTATTTTTAATAGCTGAATAGTATTCCATCGTGTAACTGAACCACATTTTCTGTATCCATTTTTCCATGGAGGGACATCTGGGTTGCTTCCACTTTGTAGCTATTATGAATAAGGGTGCTATGAAGAAAGATGAGCTCATGTCATAGGTCTGCCTTTATATGTTACTTGACCTTTTTTCCCTTACTGGTTTTAATATCCTTTCTCTGTTTTTGCATTTGGGGTTTTGATTATTATGTGACAAGAAGAATTTCTTTTCTTGTCTAGTCTATTTGGAGTTCTGTAGGCTTCTTGTATGTTCATGGGCATCTCTTTCTTTAGGATAGGAAAGTTTTTATTCTATAATTTTGTTGAAGACATTACTGGCTTCTATACCTACTATCTTTAGGTTTCATCTTGTCATTGTGTCCTGGATTTCATGGATCTTTTGTGTTAGGATCTTTTTTGCTTTTTGCATTTTTTAACTGTTGTGTCAATGTTCTCTATGGTATCTTCTGCACCTGAGAGTCTCTATTCTATCTCTTGTATTCTGTTGGTGATGCTTGCATCTATGACTCCTGATCTTTTTCCTAGGTTTTCTAACTCCAGGGTTGTTTCCCCTTGTGATTTCTTTGTTTCTATTTCCAATTTTAGTTCCTGGATGGTCTTGTTCAATTTTGTCACCTGATTGGTTGTATTTTCCTGTAATTCTTTAAGGGATTTTTGTGTTTCCCCTTTAAGGGCTTCTACTTGTTTACTTTTGTTCACTGTATTTTTTATTGGATATATTCTTTATTTACATTTCATTTCCATTTTCCTGGTTCCCTGCTACCCAAATGTCCCACATGTCCTTTTCCCTCCCCCTGTTCCCCCATCCACCCCTTCCCACTTTCCTGTTCTGGTATTCCCCTACACTGATGCATTGGGCCTTTCCAGAACCAGGGTCCACTCTTTCCTTCTTGTCGGACATCAATTGGTATGTGGATTGTGTCTTTGGTGTTCCAAGATTCTAGGCTAATATCCACTTATCAGTCTCCTGTATTTTTTTAAATGTGGTTTTTTATGTCCTTCTTAAAGTCCTCTATCATCATCATGAGAAGTGATTTTAGATCTGAATCTTGCTTTTACAGTGTGATGGTGTTTATAGGACTTGATATGGTGGGAGAACTGTGTTCTGATGATGCCATGTAACCTTGGATTCTGTTGCTTATGTTTTATAAGCTTGCTTCTGGTTATCTCTACTGCTACCTGCCCTCACTGTCTCTGACAGGAGCCTGTCCCTCCTGCGATCCTGGTTGTGTCAGAACTCCTCAGTCTAGCTGTCTCTGTGTTCCTGTGATTCTGGGATCCTGTAATCCTGACATCCTGGGTGTGTCACAACTCCCAGGAGTCAAGCTGCCTCTGAGATCCTGAAATCCTGGTATGACCCAACTCCTAAAATCCTGTGATCCTGGGTGTTGAGCTTCCTCTGGGTGCTGTGGGACTGGTTGCAGAGCTAATGCCCATGTTCTGCTCCAGGCACCCGCTGAGGCTGAGACTGGAAGGAACCCGTGCCACTGACCAGGTGAGGGTTCCTGCATCCCTGAATCCCTCGGTCTCAGTTACTCCAGTGTTTGGGCAGATATTGTGGCCTCCTCACCTATGATCCTGATTGTGTTAGAGTGCCTGGGAGTCGAGCTTCTTCTGGATGTTGTGGGACTGGGTATGGAGTGAACACCCAAGGTCTGCTCAGAGCACCATCTCAGACCTGAAGGCAAATCTGGTTTTATGTTGAGGTCTTTTATCCACTTGGACTTGAGCTTTGTGCAGGGTAATAAATATGGATTAATTTGTATTGTTCTACATGCAGACATCCAGTTAGACCAGCGCCATTTGTTGAAGATTCTTTCTTTTTTTCTACTGTGTGGAAAAGTCCAGAATACCAATGATGCATCCCCATAGATCCCAAAAGAAGAAGAAAGGCCCAAGTTAGGATGTTTAAATTCCACTTAGAAGGAAGAACAAAATAGTCATGGGAGGCAGAAGAAGGGAGAGACTTGAGTTGGAGAGAAGAGGTGGAGGGGAAATGGGACAGGATCAGGCATGAGGGGGAAGACAGGAGATAGGCCCAGAGGATGGGGAGGGAGAATGAATAGAACTATGCAGTGGCTAGGGTTGGGGTGATGGAAATCTTTATGAAGTCCCAGAGATGTTGCTGCACGCAATGTGGGTGATCTTAGCCAAAATGTCCAACAGTGGGTATAGTGAACCTGAAGAGACTAACTCCAATTTCAGACAGGACAATCAGTGGTGGCATAGAGATATCAACCCACCTATAAAACTTTTGACCCAAAATTGTTCCTGACTAAAATAAATGCAGGGACAAAAATGGATCAGAGACTGAAGCAATGAACAACTAGTGACCAGAGCAATTTGGGATCTATTTGATGTGTGAGCACTAATCCCTAACACTATTAGTGATTCTATGCCATGCTTGCAGACCGGAACCTAGCATGGCTGTCCTCTGAGTTTCTCTACCAAGGAACTGACTGAGACAAATGCAGATACTCACAGCCAGGCATTGGACTGAGGTCAGGGACTCTTATGGAATAGTTAGAGGAAAGTTTGAAGGAACTGAAGGGGATGGCAACCCCATAGGAAGATAGTGTCAACTAACCTGGACCCCGGAGACTGAGCCACCAGCAGAAAGGAAACAATGACTAGTCAGTGCTCCTCCTCTTCCACCTCCACACAAATGTAGCTAGGCCTTCTTTGGACTCAGGGGGAAAGGATGCACCTAATCCCCAGGGTGTGGGGAGGGTAGAGTATGGGGGAAGAACTCTGAGAGCAGAGACAGGGAAGGGATACCATTTGGGGTATAAAGAAATAAAATAATTAATTTAAAGAAAGAAAGATAGAATAAGAACGCTTTCTAGTGGCAGGAATGAAGCAGAAAATGAATTTTTAGCATCCACTAGACAAAATGGAAGAAATATGCCTAAGAAAGTGACTCAAAGCATGGTGGGGCCTGGGCTTCAACACAGGCCTGAGCAAAAAGAGATGTGCAAGTATCTGAAGTAAGCATGGCTATCCTGTGCAATTCAAGGCCTTCACAAACTCAAAACCACTTAGTTGCAAAGTGGATCACAACCAATTGGCCCTAAACATCACAAAAGTAAATGTCCTTGTCAATCAGGGACCTGTGCCATACATGAAAGTTCTCTGACATAATAATATACCTAATTTTCAACTGAAGAATAAAACATGAGTACCAATTGATTCAAAATGTACATCCCACACATTAAATTACAATAAAATTACAGCAGTAGTTCTAGACTTAACCCAATAAGAACATCTTAGACTAGGGAATTATATAATTGAATTTTTATAGACTTGCCAATGCTTTTAGACTGATTTTGTTTGATTTTTATTATTATTTACAGTTCTTCATAGTTTGTTTCCTATTACCTATAGTTTGGGCAGGACAGTTGCTGTCACCATTCTTATATACTTAATTATCAAATTATGATATGCTAAGAATTAAGACAGGAAGGCAGATGAGGGATGTACACACTCAGTTTCCAAAATAAGTGGGTGTGACTGAATTGTAGAAGACCTTGAGTGTCCTTAGGTTTATCAGCTAACTTATCCAAAATCATAAGCAGTTTTGGGAGCCTCCGTAAGTGCACTACATAAGAGAATATGCGAATACATTTTCCTGATTGTCATACAGGTGATGTTACCAATCATGTTCACTCATTTAACTGTAATATTAAAGTGGGCCCTTGAGCACAGATACTGAAGAGACAGTCTGTACAGACAATTGGTATATTCATCCTGTTGATAATGAACCACATATGGCAGTCACAAAAAACTCAGCAGATTATAGTTGTATAGAAAAAAGTTTCAGCATGAAAAATTATCCCATGCTTCATATTTGATATGACAAGATCTGGTTTTAATCTCTTAAGGTCATTCAAGCCACCCTTAATCATGAATATTTCCTGTCCCTTCAGGACTATATTTTACTTCAATGTGATATTTCACTGATATAGTGTTTTAATTTATTACTAGCTGTTTGAAATAATGATTGAGTTGCTATTTAGTTTGTCTAATTGAGTTCCATCTTTAATAAAATGCTGTCAAAGTTTAATGAAATGGATCAAATGAAAAATAGAAAATTAGTAAGAAATTTACTATTCAAATGTCAATTTTAGCTTATGCATATTATCAGTTGCATTTGATTTATGTCTTCACATCCAAACTTTATTATTCAGCTATGAATGCTTTTCTCTTTAAACATGAGTGACTAAAATATTAGATCAGTCTCTGGGTATAGGTAGGCAAGTCTATCACTACAGCTCTGAGGCACAGCCAGCCAGCAAGCTAGCCAACCTAGCTAAAATGCTGGGTTCAGGTGCAGAGAAATCTATCTCAAAACACAAGCTGAATGATAGTTGATGTATCTGCTGCAAGATTGAGAGTAGTTTTTCTTTGAGGGGTAGCCACTGACTAAAAAGTTACCCATGCCCCAGGAGATAATCTTGTATTCATCACATATGTGTAACATTGATTGGATTCAGTAGTGTGTGTGTGTGTGTGTGTGTATGTGTGTGTGTGTGTGTGTGTGTGTGTGTGTGTTCAAAGCCCTTCAGAGTAAATCACAAGAAATCATTTACTTAGGAGGAAAATAATATCAGCCCAAGTGTCAGTTGTTTTTGCTTTTAAACAATTAGTTTTAAATCTGAAGTCTAAAACCAAAATCAGCAATCATAAGGCATGTGTAGATGTACCTGACATGAAGGAGAATCAGAGCAATAATGGGCAGCAGCAACTGACTACATACACTACCTCCAGATAACAGAAGGACCCTGCATCACCAAAAAATCATGGATCAAAATTATATTAATGTTTTCTTCTTAGCAAAGAAATGGAAAATATAATGCATCTTTCCAGTTCAAAAATAACCAAGTAGAACAACAGAATGGAAGCACACAAAGCATTATATATAATGTTGATGGTTTACAGATTTAGTAAACTTAATAAAAGAGGTATGAGGTGGAAGATGCTATTGAAACTCATAAAAGGGTACAAGATAAATAAAACACAAAAGATAACAGAAATATATGGAGGCGATCTCCGTGAGAATTGTTCCCAGAAGAAGAGAGAGGCCATGGCAGAAAAATTGAAGCTATAATCACAGAACAAAATAAACTAATACAGTTTGTCAAGCTATAGAACTAACAAGCTTGTAATCCTGATAGAATAAAGAAAATGGAAATATTTACTCATATATATATATATATATATATATATATATATATATATATATATATACTAAATATGCTGCAGATTAACCAAAAAACATAGAAGCGCCTAAAGTTAATCTAAACATTAACTTTGTGAAAAATCACAGTTAGCCTCTGCAAGGTATGATATGTCATGAAAACACTGCCAATTGTCTAAAAGGAAATGAATATTCTAGATCTTCATTGTATTAAAATATTTTAATCCAATTTTCATTGTATTAAAATGAAATTTTAATACAATTTCATTGTATTAAAATATTTTTTCAGGCTATGACCAAATTAAAGATATGTTTCAGATAATTAATATTCAGAAGAACCATAGTAGAGGAAACAAGATAATTTCCTTAGCCATAAAGAAAACTGTTCAAAATGTAGACAGAAATAAGGAGAATGTTTAAAGAACAAGAAAAAAATAGTCAAATATAAATATTAACAAAAAGTCATAACATTTCATGTGATATTTCATAATTAAAATGTTAAAATGCCACAAAAGAGGACAATTAATAATGTCTACTATCATGCAGGTCTAATATTTTACATGAATGAAAGTATCAAATAACATTTACTTGTAAAATTTTAAAGCCATTTAAGATAAAGATTAAAAATCAAGTGATATGAAGAAATCTAAAGAACATACAAGACAAGCACAGAAGCACAATACCAAGATTTTATAGAAAATGAGAAAAATCACACAGTGAACTTGCACCAGGAAAGATAAAGAAAATTAGTATTTACATTAAATAGTCATGAATTAAATTATTGAGTAAAAGACAAAAACTATTAAATGAAATAGAAATGAGTCTTGGCAGTTTGTAAGAGTAATAAAAACATGAATATGTATGCTATATTAAAAGAATGGTATAGTAAAATTGTAAATAAACCAAAGAGAAAGTAGCAGTTGTGTTACCCGACAAAATAAGTTTGTCAAAAGCATCACATTAGTAGTTTGAGAGGGTCACTTCGCACCTGTGGAAAGTTTGAATTAGTAGATTCTGAATCTGGTTGTTACTAGAATGGAAGTTTCAAAAATATGTAAAGGAAACTTACTTAAATTGTAAGAAAACATATAGATAATTTTGCGATATTTTTATCATTATAAAAATAATGTAACTAAGCATGTTAACAGTGCAATAAACAATATAGAAAAATTCGATCAAATAATCATTTATTGATCATTGTAGGGAGAAGCTATAGATAATATATATTTTCTTTAAGCATATAGAAACAAAAAAATATTGATATCTATTATTCAATAGCAGATACTGTGGCTAACATTTATTTTGCTGTACAATGCAGTTCCTCAAAAATCATAGAACTATGTTTTCCAATGTTTTGTATTTTATAATTATCAGAGTTGTACTACTTTTAGTTTTCAACTTTACATAATCTAGAATTAACCTAGGAAAAGAGTTCAAAATTGGATATTGACTAAATAAATTGGCTTATGTCCCTATCTGTGAATAATTATTTTTATTACCTTTTGATATAGAAAGATCTAACTACACAGAAAAACCCTGTCTTGAAAAACAAACAAACAAACAAAAGATCTAACTTTAACTTACAGTGGGCAACACCATTCCCTGGGTTTTAGATCCTAGAATGCAAGAGAATAAAATGCTAGTTAAACAAGCAAGCTACATGCATTTATTAACTCCTCTGTGCTCTTGATTATAGATGCCTGCCTATCCTAAATGTATGGTTTCAATGTAATAAAAATGTGGAAGATTTACAATTTGTCAATATCTCTTCTGCAATATATAACATAATGCTAACTAATAAAATTCTCACTTAAATGTTACAAACCTAGACAAAAGCATTCATATTGATGGGAATTTTACTAGAAGAGGGTTGTATTCTTACCCAGAGTCTCTTATCTGATGTTTTTGCACAGTAGGTACATAGGATATAAGAATGTTATATAAGGGTCTCTTATCTGATGTTTTTGCACAGTAGGTATACATGATATAAGAATGCTATAGTTTTTAATGAACCTTTGAGACATAATTGCTCAATTCTATATTAATATTTACAAAGATGGACATTACCAAGTGCTATATAATGCATCTGCAATAATCCCAAACCAGCTATATTTGAATACAGATAGAGAACCATAATACTAAAGAGAATAAATAGATTCATCATATACCTCTAAAATTCTTCTATCTAACGTTTGCTTTAATCTGATTCTAAACAGCCTTATCCAGTATCTCTTTAGATGTATCTCTTCTCTTCCATTTTTTTCTCCTCTCAGCCATATATTTCTGCTATGTGGGCTCCCAACCATACAGCTATTCTCGGAGGAGACAAGAAATAAAGCAGATATAAAACTAGGTTTAAAAAGGCCTAAACATTTTCAAAGTCTTCAAAGTCCATCTATATCTGGAACAAAAGAGTAATATAGCATATAATTTTCTAGCTTTTCTTTTCTTTCTTTTACTTTCACTCTATTCCTTTAGTTTAGATGTCTGATTTTCCTGTTAATCTTTCTTTACTTCACTAATTCTTAGTTTTGAGTAACTCCAATTATCTGTGAAACAAGCTATTTATAATTTCCAGATGATTTATGAATGCCTAGAATTTTGCTTTGATTGTTTTTATAGAATTTGCTTCAACCTTTAATGATATGTTGGATATTCAATTTCGTTAGTTTAGAATTCTTAATTGCTATCCAATGTCTGGTCAATTTTGGATCATCTTCCAGTGATTAATTCAACTATTTGGTAGCTCGACCTTTTTCACATGTTTAATGAGTTTTCTACTTTAGGCCAACACTGGAGATGGAATGCCATGGAGATGACGAGTTAAGATACCTTCTTCCACAGAGAAGAACTAGTTAATGTGCTTTGGTCCTGCATAATTTTTGATTTCAGTCATGTTTAAGTCTCTTTAAGTTTTTTCTTTCTTAAATCCTTTTCTGGACAGTAGACATGGCTTATCAGGAGTAGATGTATTGCAAAATGCAGAATTTTCTTTAATTCTCTACTTCTAATGCACTTGCCCCATCTGTATCTGAGAATCTCACTGTGTAGGGTTGCAATTAAGTTGGTTATAGACAAAGCAGAACTTTGCACAAACCTTTAGTTCTTTTCTCCCCACTTTTCACCTACATAATGTCTCCAAGTGCCAGGTGCCTTCTGTAGTCACTCTGGGTCAGCCTTTTTCCACCTTTGAGATTAGTGATCTTATTCTGTCTTCTGTGGTTTGAAAATACTGTCAGACAGAGTATCTTTCTATTTGCTCAATTCTAATAGAATCATGTCTGCTGTAATCTCTAATCTGTTAAAATTATTGTTTTAGTTTTGTTCAGATTAAATTAGTTCTTCATCGTGGGAAATTAAAACCTATGGTACATTGGCATGATCAGATTCAAAGATCATTGTTTTCCAGTGAATCTGTTTAGTTTTATTGAAAATTTTATTCAAAGCAATGTTTGCTCTTATGTACACTTTAATACATTTGTCAGTATATCACTATATGTGATGTAGATGTAGATGTCTGTGAAACATGAAAGGAAGAGAGAGAGAGAGAGAGAGAGAGAGAGAGAGAGAGAGAGAAAGAGAGGAGAGAAGTGAAACACAGTAGAGGCAAGGGTAAAAATGTGTCCATACAAACTTACTTGCAAATTTTTATATTTAGGTAAGATAATTTTAAAAACAACATATTGCCTTAAGATTATTAAACAGCTTATAAGATATCTCACTTTTGCGTTAGGCGTTTTTGCATGAGCAATTTGTATGAACATTTTAAAGATTTTTGTGCAGGTGACCTCTAATGGCCAAGTCAAATTCCTAGAAATACACTAAATGTCTATTTTTGCAAACATTAGAAAATTCTAATTGCTTTTGCATGTGTATATATACATGTGTTATACATATGTTTGTAATGTGTGCACTGTTTTGCTTACCTGAGTGTGCATGTGTAGAAGACAGAAGTTTATATTTAGTGTCATCTTCTATGCTCTCTATTGTATTCTCTGTGACAGGGTCTTGCATTAAACCTGTAGGTCACTGTTTTGGCCACATTGATTGGCCAACAAATCTCCCAGGTCTCCCTGTCTCCCTCCACCCTCCAACCACTGGGTAATGTGCTACCATGCTGAATTGGCATTGAACCTTTGGAACTTCTCACTTCTCAACAATAACAGATTTAACCAAAAGTTGATGAATTTTGAATCTAAAAAATGATGACATAATAATTGCCATCACAATCAACTTTAATTATCTCTCCTTGTAACCAATTTTCCATTGCCTGATGCCATTACATAATTTGCCATTGCCAACAGAGGAATCCTGTATATCCAAAATACACAACCTTAGGACATTCACTGCATCTGGAGTATCAATTTGGGAAGTGCCATCAGATCCAAAGAAGTAACTTTATAACCTTATATTTTTCCAATGAGGAAAAATAAACTGTTAAGAGTATAATCTCCTCAAAGTCAAAGTCCCTATTTCATTAGTTGGGAACACTAACCAGCTATACTTAATACATTGTTTGACACTCTAAAACATACATTGAGCAGGGGGATTGAAAATTTTTACTTTGTTTTGTTTTTATCCATGAGAAAAATTTAATTATTTTCTTTCCTCATCTTTCCTATGTCACTTTTATAATATAAAAGTCACAGCTGGGAATGATGGTTTAGACATTTTGCTTAGTAATATTTTCTCATTGCAATGTACCAGGTGTCAAAATCCATTATTTTCTTGATGTCACTTCCATAATTTTAATAAGCGAGCTTCTGTAACACAAACAGTGTCAAAATTTCCCAGAGATTCAACTCTCTTCCAAACTGTCTTATTTTAATAGCTGAATCTTCTGAAAGTACTAAATTTACATTTTTCCTTAGACAAAAATCTTGACTGAGCCAAGTAACTGACACGAAGCCTCATTGTGTATCATTACAGAAAGTCCTGCATGTGCAATGTGCTAATTTGACCCACTTGAAGATGGTAGCCAACAATTTGTCAGGAATCTGGAACCAAAATTTTTGGTATACTCATGTATTTCTGAAAAGGGCACAATTTAACATGAATATTTTGTAAGAATTAACTAAAGCAAATTCTGACAGTTTTTCCCCTAAATTTTGGTACAATTGGCAATGCATATCCTCAGAGATAAATATTAAGAGTTGCAATAAACAACCCTCTCTGGCCATCAGCATCACCAGGAGCAGATAAAATAGACAGAATGTAGAACACAAGGGGAAATGAACAACTTTGATACCTGCTACCTCCCTTGAGATCAATTCTGAGAGCTTGTAAATACCAAAAAAAGCTTGGAGCACTAAACAAGTCTGCTCCAGTGATCCAATGGGATGAGTCCTAAGAGTGAAATCCAGAATTCTGCTCTACTTTGGAGCAACAGATATTTATCTTATATTTTTACTTCCTCCAAAGAATTGCACATTGATTGATTTCTATAAAGCCCCCATCTTGATTTCTGTAAAGCCTCCATCTCACTCAAAATAGCTGCTGTTTTTTATTAAATTATTTTATTGATTTACATTCTAAATATTGCCACTTTCCTCAGTCCCCTCTCTCCGAGTTCTTCATCCCATCTCCACTCCCCTTTGCTTCTGAGAGGGTGCTCCCACCCATCTAGCCCCATCTCACCCTACCAGCACCCTGGGGAATCAAGTTTCTACAGGATTAGACCCATCCTCTCCCACTGAGGCCAGACAAGGCAACCCTGTGTTACATATATGCCAGTGGCCATGGACCAGCCCATGAATGATCTTTGGTTGGTAGCTTAGTCTCTGGGAGATCTGAAGGAGTCTAGTTCTCTGGGAGAATTTTTGGGTTCGTTTATATATACTATCATATCATCCAAAATAATGATACCTTGATTTCTTCCTTTTCAAATTGTATCCCCTTGATCTCCTTTTGTTGTCTAATTGCTTGCTCTATCTAGAATTTCAAGTTCTATATTGAATAAATAGAGACCGGGCAACCTTGTCTTGTCCCTGATTTTAGTGGAGTTGCTTCTAGTTTCTCTCCATTTAACTTTATGTTAGCTATAGGTTTGCTGTAATTGCTTTTATTATGTTTAGGTATGCACCATGAATTCTTGATTTCTCCAATATTTTTAACATGATAGGGTGTTGTGTTTTGTCAAAGGCTTTTTCAACATCTAATGAGATAATCATGTGATTTTTTGAGTTTGTTTATACAGCGGATTACAATGATGGATTTTCATATATTGATATTGAACCATTCCTGCATCCATAGAATGAAACCCACTTGCTCATGGTGAATGATGGATGGCTTTGATATGTTCTAATATTTGTTTGTGAGAATTTTATTGAGTATTTTTGCTTTGATACTCATAAGCAAAATTGGTCTGAATTTCTCTTTCTCGAGTCTTTGTGTGATTTAGCTATCAGACTAACTATGGCTTCATAGAATGAATTAGGTAGTGTTCCTTCCATTTCTATTTTATGAAATAGTTTGAGGACTATTGGTGTTCGCTCTTCTTTGAAGCTCTGGTAGAATTCTGCTCTACAATTATCTGCCCCTGGGCTTTTTTGGTGGAGAAGTTTATAGTGACTGTTTCTATTTCCTTATGGGCTATGAAACTATTTAGATGGTTTCTCCTGGTTTTGTAGAAAGAACTAATTTTTTTTTAATTTCTTCAGTTTCTGTTGTTATGTCTCCCTTTTTATTTCTGATTTTGTTAATTTGGATACTGTTTTTGTGCCCTTTAGTTAGTTTGACTTTCCTAAGTCATCCATTTCCAGGTTGCCTCCATTTGTGATTTCTTTATTATTTCCATTTCCATTTTTTGGGTCCTGGATTGTTTTGCTCAATTCTTTCACCTACTTGATTGTGTTTTCCTGTATTTCTTTAAGGAATCCATTTTTTCTTTAAGGACTTCTACCTATTTTCCTGTATTTCTTTTTTCTTTTTTTTTTTTTAAAGATTTATTTATTTACTTATGGGAGTATACGGTTGCTGTATTCAGACACACCAGAAGAGGGCATCTTATCCCATTACAGATGAGCCACCACATGATTGCTGGGAATTGAACTCAGAACTCTGGAAGAACAGTCAGTGCTCTTAACTGCTGAGCCATCTCTCCAGCCCTTTTGTGTATTTCTTTTTTAATGAGAAGGGTTGAATAGGGGAACGAGGAGGGGGGAGGAGAGGTAAAAAGACATATGGGACATTGGAGGGGCGGGGGAACCAGGAAAAGGGAAATGAAATGTAAGTAAAGAACATATCCATT
>BDUI01003739.1:16657-45755 GCA_002335545.1 Apodemus speciosus
ACACCTGGGTTCTTTCCAGCTTCTGGCTATTATAAATAAGGCTGCTATGAACATAGTGGAGCATGTATCCTTATTGCATGCTGGGGAATCTTCTGGGTATATGCCCAGGTATTTCTTACGAGGATTTATTTATGTCCTTAAAGGACTCTATCATCTTCATAAGATGGGTTGTTTGATCAGAATCCTGCTTTTTTAAGTGTGTCAGAATATCCAGGGCTTGCTATGATAGGAGAACTGGGTTCTCATTGTGCCAAATCACACTGGGTTCTGTCCTTAATGTTCTTTGCTTACCTCTCACCATCTGTATATCTCTGATGTTAACTGGTCTGTATATCCCTGACTGGACACTGCCTCCTTGGATGCAGATAGAGCTGTGTGAAATGGGTTACAGTAGGCCTCCTAGGAGGCAGGCAGTACTGTATGTTGTTTGGGCAAGGCTTTCTGTGTCCCTAATTAGAGAAGGCCTGTTGTGTCCTTGGTTAGGGCAGATCTCCTATGTTCCTGGTTAAGGCGAATCTCCTTGGAGACAGGCAGACTTTGGGGTCTGGGGACAGGATCTTCCCCAGCTGAATATGGAGGTATGAACCAGAAGGACTATGGGGCTCAGGCAGACTAGGATATATTCCATGTCTGTATCTTACTATATAGGAGTCCCAATTGGTGTAGGTATTGGGGAAAGATTCTCACCTGTGTCCCTGGTTATGGCCAGCCTCCTGGGAGACAGGAAGACTGTGTTCCTGGTTATGGTAGACCTTCTGGGAGACAGAGAGGCTATGGGGTGTGGGAGAGCTGCAGGCATGCTGATATACTGCTGCCATTTTTTAAAAAAATCAAGTAACGTCATAATTTTAATCACTTAACATGCACAGATTGTAGTCTACAAGAAAGAATTCCACAAAAACAATTGTGGTTTTTCTCTGTTACTTGAATTTGAACTTCATTTTATAACTAGCTCCTATTTCCATTTGCAAAGAAATTAGAAGAAAAAGAAAAGAAGTCAGTAAGATATTCTAACCATTTCCTCCTGCTGTTTATTTATAACCTAGTGTGAGAAGACCTACTGTCTTCTATCTATTTGCTTTTGGCCACTGCTACTTCAAACATCTGTCTCTGGATGAATTGAGAGGAATAATATTAAAGATAGGTAAGTTCCAGCATACCACTTACATAAAGCCCAAAATCAGAGTCTTCTTAAGATAATCCAGGCAGGCACTCTTTTCCCTGAAGGGGGACTAACAGCAAGGGTCATCATAAAAGATCAACAATTTAGCAAGCATTTACACTTGTAAGCCACTCCAGTTTCAGTTAATGATGAAAAAAATATATTTATTATAAAAAGTACAATGATCTCTGAGCTGGCCTCTGTTCTCAGTGAGAGCATGAGCTCACCGGCTAGGAGCAAAGCCCAGGCTGTCTGATATGATGACCTTTCAAAGATTGATCATAACCATTCAGAGCTGAATTCTCCACTCTTGTGCAGTCACTCTTTCCCCAATGGGAAAAGTGATTCAAGGTCTCAGAGAATGTCAAGGCCATCAATATTTCCAACTCTTATAGCCAGTGTCACTTTTCCAGTATGTTCCTTTCTATAATAATGTTTAGTTTTATTGATGAGCTACAGAAAGATGGTAGCAATAATTAATGATTCAGAGTAACTTTTAAATATGATGTGATAAGAGATGTATCCAAGATCTTTCATACAATATCTTACTGTGTGGTACTCCCCCTTGTAGTATCAATGAGACAAATACTCCAGTAATTACAGGAAGGCATTCAATTAACCATAGCCACTATATAGGGATACTTGAAAATAAGATTTATGAAATAACAAAAGATCTGAAATTCAAGACACATGAGGACTGGTAAAAGGACAGCTGCCATATGACATGTGGATGAGCTGTATGAAAGGGAAATTCAYATAACATGTGTGATGAAACAGAATGGTAAAAGTTTTCACTGTGCCATCTAGAACAACATTCTTTGGAAAATCTCCATTGAATGTTTTCACAGTATTACAGAAGTAATTGAAACCACAGAGAGCATTGTAGCTAAAGAAAGAAAAAAAGTAATTACTTTTCATAGTAATAGGATACCAATAAGACAGAGAATGGAAGGAGCAGAAGGACATAATATGCTTACAAAACAAAAGAACTTGCATATCCAACAACACAACTGATTTAGAAAGACACGTGAATGCAATGAATGTAAAAATTAATGTTCATTACATAGTTTTTGAAAAATATTTCATAAAATATCTTATATTTTAAATATATTTCATTTTAAAAAGAAAATATTTATGTTAAAGAAGCTTATTGCTTAACATTAGAGACTAAGTATGTACTGCCAATTTGAATTATATCAGAATTTTGTAGATAGAAATTCTTCATACTGATTCTAATAACATATAAGGAAAAGTAGAATCTTACTATGATATTCTTTTGTAGCTGTGCCTATATTTTAGCTTTAAAACACCAGAACATTGAAGAAGATGTCATTTACCTTACATATTTTATATAAAATTCCAATCAGAGTAGAAAGTTTGAAGTCTAATTTTGTTTCATGGGAATTATATATATCAGATGACAATATTTTCCTCTATTTTAAATGTTCTTTTTATCCAACCATATAGTCTAAATGATAATTTGAACTCTTGATCATTAAATTTCATTAAGCATTTTTCATGTGTCCCTAACTTGGATTATACATTGAATTCACTGGAAATAATCACGATCAACAGTGAGAAAACTCTTCATATTCGCCTTTGTTACTTCCAAGAGTTCCTAAAGGTGTTTTTTGTGTGTTCTGAGATTGTTTAACTTCAATCGGCCCTTTGAGATGAACAGGACTCTTTGAAGGTGGTAAATCCCAAGCACACAGCATTCAAACTTGACTTCAATTATTTTATGACACCTTTACATAGCAAAACTACCAAATCATGTTTGCATGTTTTTAGGTATTGTTAAAATCATAATTCTTAGTCTAGTGACCTTTATGATATTATTCCTCATGGACTATGAGGTTGGAAATAAGAAACCATATTTTCCATGTGCTGTCTTCATTTTATTGAAAAGATATAGTATAAACAAATGTAATATTGAAATTGACCATACAAATGAAGTAGTTTTGGAAAGAAGACTATAACACAGAACAATCTCTACACACAATCTACTTACCTGTTCAAGGGAAGAGCTAACAAAGCAACTAACAAAGATGATTTCAACAGAGTGGTATGTTAAGGGCAAGAAAATCTAACAGTAGTTCTCATGATAAGCCCAAGCAAAGCTAGGAATGATGGTGGGAAAAGAAACCCCAGGACAAAAATGATGAGCAACAACCTGTGTTAAGAAAGAGTAACAAAACCTTTTATCTAGCATGTGTGACAATCCATGTTTACTGTCCAATGCTGCCAAATAACATAACAAACAAAATGCAGTGCCTATGTCTTAGGGTTTTAACTGCTATGAACAGACACTATGACCAAGGCAACTCTTATAACTCTTATAGGACAACATTTAATTGGGGCCTGATTATAGGTTCAGAGGTTCATTCAATTATCATCAACATGAGAACATAGCAGCATCCAGGCAGGCATGGTGCAGGAGAAGCTGAGAGTTCTACATCTTCATCTGAAGGCTGCTAGTAGAATACTGGCTTTTAGGCAGCTAGGATGAAGGTCTTAAGGCCCACACCCACAGTAACATACCTACTCCCAACAGGGCCACACCTTCTAATAGTGCTTCTCACTGGCCCAAGCATAGACCAACCACCACAGCCCGAGAAATGAGTATTAAATAAAGGTTATTTCAACCAAGTCCGATAACCTGGGTTTGATATTCAAACTTTGTGAAAAACCAAACCAACTAAATAAACAAAACAAACAAATAAAAATTAACTACTGTAAGTTGTTTTCCAATGTTCACAAGCATGCCATAGCACATATGTGCCCACACATACACATACATAATACATGCACGAATATGGATGAATCTAAACAAAAAGAAAGAATATGAATGGATAACCTTCTAACTGTATTACTGCTTCTTGATCAATCACTCTTACTGATTAGTTCAGGAGCACATAATACTGGAAGAGGATGCCAATTACTACTTTAAGAACAGTGAGGGTATAGAATCCTTTGAGTAGATCTACAAATGTGACATAGCTAGATCATTTTATATACCTATATTTAGCTTTCTAAGGCATCTCTACGCTGATTTTTATTAGTATTTTATCAGTTTTCACTATCATCAAAGCTGAATAAATGTTTTCTCTGTATCCTTGCTAGCTAGCCTTTGTTGTCATTTGAATTATTGATCTTAGAAATTCATACCAGGGTGAGATGGAATCTTAAAGGAGTTTTAACTTGCATTTTTCTGATGACTAAAGATGTTGAAAGTTTGGACAGCTATTTTCACCCATGTGTATTTCTTTTATTTTTAAATTAAATTTAATTAATTAATTTATGTCTTTACATATTCACTTTACATCCTGCTTACTGCCCTCTCCAGGTCACTCCCTCCTGCAACCCTTCTCCCCACCTCCTACGTCTCCTCCACTCCAGCACTTTAAGTCTCTTCTTAGAGGCTTGGTACTTTCTCTCCTACTGGGGCCAGACAAGGCAATCAAACTGGAAGGACATAGTCCATGTATAGGCAACAGCTTTGGGATAGCTCCCATTCCAGTTGTTTGGGGCACACATGAAGACAAAGCTTATATATGGGAGCCTAGGTCTAGCCCCTGTATGTTCTTTGGTCGATGGTTCTCTGAGATCCCCACGAGTCCAGGTTAGTTGACTGTTGGTCTTCCTGTGGACCTATTTGATCTTAGCCATTCTGACTTGTGTGAGGTGGAATCTCTGGGTTGTTTTGATTTGCGTTTCCCTGATGACTAAGGATTTTGAATGTTTCTTTAAGTGTGTCTCAGTCATTCAAGATTCTTCTGTTGAGAATTCTCTGTTTAGTTCTGTTCCTCTTTTTTAAATTGGGTGATTTGGATTGCTGGTGTCTAACTTCTTGAGTTCTTTGTATATTTTTGATATTAGCAATCTGTCAGATATAGAGTTGAACATCCTCTCCCAATCTGTGGGCTCCCAATTTGTCCTATTTACAGTATGCTTTGCCTTACAGATGCACTGTAGTTTTGTGAGGTTCTGGTTTTCAATTGTTGGTCTTACAGTCTGAGTCACTGGTGTTCTGTTCAGGAAACTGTCTCCTGTACCAATGCATTCAAAGGTATTTCCCACCTTCTCTTCTATGAGATTTATTGTATCCAGATTTATGTTGAAGTCCTTGATCCACTTAGACTTGAGTTTCATTCAGAGTGGTAAGAGTGGATCAAATTTCATTCTTCTACATGAAGACATCTAGTTAGTCCAGCACAATTTGTTGAAGATGCTTTCAATTTTCCATTGTATGGTTTTGGTTTCTTTATTAAAAATCAAGTGTCCATAGGTATGTGCATTTATTTTTGAGTCTTTGATTCAATTCCATTGATCAACATGTTTGTTACTGTACCAATAGTGTGTAATTGTGTTTTTTGTTTATTTGTTTTTTGGTTTTTTGTTTTGTTTTATATCACTATTGCTCTCTAGTACAGTTTGTGAACAGGGATGGTGATTCCTCCCAAAGTTCTTTTATGGTTCAGGATTGATTTAGCTATCCTTGGTTTTTGGTTTTACCAATCAAGTTGAGAATTGCTCTTTCAAGGTTTATAAAAAAGTTTGTTGGAATTTTGATGGGGATTGCATTGAATCTGCAGATTGCTTTTGGTAACAAAGCCATTTTCACTATGTTAATCCTACCTCTTTATGACTATGGGAGATCGTTCCATCTTCTGATATCTTCTTCAATTTCTATCTTCAGGGACATGAAGTTCTTGTCATATAGATCTTATACTTGCTTGTTAAGAGTTACACCTAGATATTTTATATTATTCATGGCTATTGTGAAGGGTGTTGTTTCCCTAATTTCTTCTTCAATCTGTTTATCCACTGTATAAAGGAAGGCTATTCATTTCTTTGAGTTAAGTTTGTATCTAGCCAGTGTTTATCAGCTGTAGGTGTTCTCTGGTGGAAATCTGCAAATAATGATACTTTGACTTTTTCCTTTCCTTTCCTTTCCTTTCTTTTGTATCTCCTTGACCTCCTTTAGTTGTCTTATTGCTCTGGCTAGAACTTCAAGTACTATATTTAATAGATAGGGAGAGAGTGGGCAGTCTTGTCCCTGATTTTAGTACAAATGCCTTAAGTATCTCTCCATTTAGTTTGATGCTGGCTATTGGCTTGCTGTATATTGCTTTCCATCCAAGGGCTTAGACTACCAGACTCCAGCTTTCTGTCTGTGTCTCTCATTTCCTTTTTCTCATGCCATCTCTAGTCAAGTCCGAATTTCTAGAAGAGCTTTGTGATCTACCCAGAAATTTCATTTCAGTGGAACAAGACCAATATCTAAGTTATTAATAGCACAACTTTAAATCATTTGAGTATGTCCCATCCTTTAAACTAGATCATTATTTGTTCTTAACTATCTGTCCTTTACCCAGTAAAAATTATGAATTTTGTCCTTTAGCTTGCAGATATATTTTAGAACTTTAAAACATCACCATTGGGAACATAAAAAACACACACCCACACACTAGTATTAATATCTATTTATTCAAATACATGAAAAATGCATTTAGCCAGAGCATTAAATTTTGCTTAACAAGCACTATCTAAGTAGCATTTTAAACAGCATGAGAATATATATTTCCACAAGTATAAAAGGATTATTCTCTTTGCTTATCAATGTCCTGAGAAATAGTGGCATAAGTATTTTAAATAATTATGGGGTGTAGTTAGAGACTCCATGCAGATCTTAAATTGATTTAATGAATACTGTCATTCTTTCAGAGACAACATATCTTATTTCAAAGAAGCCTTTATGATTAAAATCTATGGTATACATTTTTGACCTTTAAATTATTCAACACTTCTTAGGAAACTCTTTAATCATTCTTCATTGACCTGAGGCCACTGAGTCATTGCAACAGACTATTATTGAGGTTGTCAACATGTGAGAGCAACAACTGTTATTTATTCCTATGGATTTGATCATTCTGTTCAGAGAAATATGCAACTGACCTTGTAAAATCCATTGATTTTCTGAGTCCAAGTTAGCATTTTTCTAACAAAGGAAATAGGCATCTTGGTGGCAAAGAGCAATCTACTGGCAGAAACTCTAGTCCAAATTAACAGCTGCCATAAATTCTTGTCCAAAACATCTTATTTTCATGATAGATGTAACTCTGAACTGAATTTGCATGGTTAACAGAAACCTTGGGCAGGACCACCTTAGATATTAGAAATAAAGACCATACAGTACTCGGCAAAGGGTAGTTCGTATAAATAATGTAATTATAGACAATTCAGTGTGCTACATGCAAATTTCTTAAATATAAATACCACCATCAGCGATGAGTGGCACCCAGCACAGCCAGTGCAGAAGTACTATGAAGAATATCTTGCTTCTAGGTCTTAGGTTTCCAGATATGATGATCAAGGCTTGCATGGGTTTATTAGTGTATGGCAGCAGGATTTATAAATTTAACCAACCTAATATGCTGGATAATACTGCTACTTATATGTGGCAACTAACACATCAAAACCCATAACTCAAATTTGTTCTCCTTACCAAAGAGGTTTTGTTACAGATTTTAATTGTCAATGTTATATACTACATACTATATTACAATGAAAATATTATATACTATAAAATGTAAATGTTCAGTGAAATGTGTGGCTTAGACTTTGGGATAAAACATAATAGAGGCAGAAACACATCTTCATGACAAAGGCACAAAAGGCTAGAGATGGAATTAAGAAGGAATTGGCTGAACAAAAGTTCTTATAGATTGTCTTGAAAAGATCTCTAAGGAAATCTACATAGGTTTCAAACAGAAAAGCATGGTGGTTCCCAAACTCTGGTAAAAGCAAACTTGTTACAGTGAAACAGATCTTTGAGCTGATTTCTCATTATTGTGTTTCTTCATGGGTTCTTTATAGAATGTCTAAAATTATTCCCAATCATATTCGCTAAAATAAATATTAGTTGAGAAAATATATTTTAAAATATTGAAAAAGGTAAAAAATTAGTTGGCATAATTAAATATGAGCATCTACAAATATCAATATATTACTCCAAAAGACTTTGGATATCTGTGAAACATTTCGGATGCAATGAAAGACTGGATAGTTTTCCCACAAGACTGTAGTAGACCTTCCATAATCTTATACAGAATTAAGAGATTTTATACACTCATTAATGATTAGCATTGCCAATGACATAAGAAGAGTTAAGTAATGAAATCTTGTTGGCAGAATTTCTCACTTCACCCTGTGCTCTAGATGCTGTATAGACATTTAATATTAAATGCTGAACAGTCTCTGTGGAGAACATATCTCTGAATGGTGACAACAAAGCAGAAAATGAAAAACTAAAAAAATAAACAACCAAGTCAAATGTTTGGGATTGGTTCTAATGTTTTTATTTAATCAGGAATCTTAGTGTCTAAACACTGAAGGTCCTTGTCCACAATTTGTTTTTGTTTTTTGTTTTTTTTTGTTTTTGTATTTTGAACAATAAAGATGCCAGTGACCAATGGCTTTGCAAAGAGAATAGGGTAGGATCCTTAGATTTGCACAGGCTAAACTGCAGGCGAGAGGAGGGGGCAGGAAGATTGCCATATTCAGAAGGAGATGGATTACATTCAGAGCTGCAAAAGGAAAATCATCTGAAATGTTGATGAGAAGGAATGAGGCCCCAAAAGGGCTGCCCAGAAGTGTCTTGGGCAGCAAAGACTAAGGAACTGTCTAGAAGGAACAGGATAGCAAAGATAGATCATGGATTTAGAGAGTATTGAGTCAGGAGTACTGGAGGGAATTCCATGATAGCCAGGTGGAGGATGAGAATTGCCCCATATTTGAGCTAGCCAAAAATGGGCTAATGTGTGCATGAATTTAATTCACAAATCCAAAGAGTTTCTGGAGAGGTGGCATGACCCACCAGGAGTCATACTGGTATAGGGAAGAAGTTCATACTACAGCCAAATACCTGAGGTGAAGGATTTAACAGACACTTCTAAAATGAGGGTACAAATGGCCAATAAATACTTTTTAAAATGTTCAACATCCTTAGCCACCAATGAAATGTAAATTAAAATTACTCTAAGTTTCAATCAGAAATGCAAATGACAACAGTGGAGAAAGTATAAGTAGCAAGGAGCCCTTCCTTATCCATTGGTGTTAGAAGTATAAACTGGTGCCAGAACTATGGAAATCAAGGTGGATATACTTCGATAAGCTAAAAGTAATGTTTTCATGAGGAGCTATGGCACCCTCAGTATCTATGTTTATGGGTGCTATATTTACAATAGTAACATGTAGAATCAGACTGGATAAATGAAAGTGTGGTACATGAACACAGTGGAATTTTATTTATCTATAAAGAAAAATAAATTATGGAATATGCAGGAAAATAAATGGATCTGGAAAATACTATATTAAGGTCAATAATAGGCACTGAACCTAAACCTAGTGAAAGCAATACACTGCAAATTGGTAGCCAACATAAAATTAAATAGAGAAAAAATTGAAGCAGTCCCATTAAAATCGGGAACCAGACAAGACTGTCTACTCTCTCCCTATCTATTTAATATAGTGCTTGAAGTCCTAGCTAGAGTAATCAAACAACAAAAGGAGGTCAAAGGTATACAAATTGGAAAGGAAGAAGTCAAATTATCACTATTTGCAGATGATATGACCTTATAATTAAGCGACCCCAAAACTTCCACCAGAGAACTCCTAAAGATGATAAACAACTTCAGCAAAGTGGCTGGATATAAAATTAACTCAAACAAATCAGTAGCCTTCCTCTACTCAAGGAATAAACAAGCTGAGAAAGAAATTAGTGAAATGACACCCTTCACAATAGACACAAATAATATTACATAACATGGTGTGACTCTAACAAAGCAAGTGAAAGATCTGTATGACAAAATCTTCAAGCCTCTGAAGAAAGAAATCGAAGAAAATCGAAGAAGATGGAAAGATCTCCCATGCTCATGGGTTGCCAGGATTAATATAGTAAAAATGGCCAACTTGCTGAAAGCAATCTACAGATTCAATGCAATTCCCATCAAAATCCAAATCAATTCTTCATAGATCTAGAAAGAGCAATTCTCAAATTCATCTGGAATAACAAAAAACCTAGGATAGTAAAAACTATTCTCAACAACAAAAGATCTCCTGGACGAATCATCATCCCTAACCTCAAGCTCTACTACAGAGAAATAGTGATTAAAAAAAAACTATTTGTATTGGTATGGAGACAAGCAGGAAGATCAATGGAATAGTATTGAAAACCCAGAAAAGAACCCACAGACTTTCTGTCACTTGATATTTGACAAAAGAGCTAAAAACATCCAGTGGAAAAAAGACAGTATTTTTAACAAATGGTGCTCAATCAACGGGAGGTCAGCATGTAGAAAAATGCAAATCAACCCTTTCTTATCTCCTTGTACAAAGCTCAAGTCCAAGTGGATCAAGGACCTACACATAAAACCAGACACACTGAAGCTTATAGAGGAAGTAGTGGGGAAGAATCTTAAATACATGGGCACAGGGGAACGTTCCTGAATAGAACTCTAGTGGCTTATGCTCTAAGAACAAGAATCAAAAAATGGGACCTCATAAAACTGCAAAGCTTCTGTAAGGCAAAGAACACTGTCAACAGGACAAAATGGCAACCAACAAAATGGGAAATGATCTTTATCAATCCTACATTCAATAGAGGGCTAATATCCAATAAATTCAAAGAACTCAACAAGTTAGACTGCAGAGAGTCAAATAACCCTATTTTAAAAGGGGTTACAGAGCTAAACAGGGAATTCTCAACTGAGGAAATTCGAATGGATCTAAAGCACCCAAAGAAATGTTCAGCATCCTTAGTTATCAGGGAAATGCAAATCAAAACAACATTGAGATTCTACCTCACACCAGTCAGAATGGCTAAGATGAAAAAACTCAGGGGACAGCAGATACTGGAGAATATGTGGGGGAAAAAGAACACTTCTCCATTGTTGTGGAATTGCAAGCTGGTGAAACCACTCTGGAAATCAGTTTGGCGATTCCTCAGAAAATTAGACATAGTACTACCTGAGTACCCAGCTCTACCACTCCTTGGCATATACCCAGAAGATGTTCCTACATGTAATAAGGACACATGCTCCACTATGTTCATAGCTGCCTTATTTATAATAGCCAGAAGCTGTAAAGAACCCAGATTTCCTTCAACAGAGGAATGGATAAAGAAACTGTGGTATATATACACAATGAAGTACTACTCAGCTACTTAAAACAATGAATTCATCAATGGGAGGCACCAATGGGTGGAGTTGTCCTTGGTCAGGTGAAGGCTCAATAGATAGCACAACAAAGGGAAATCGAAGGGAGGGGAAGTAGGAGTGGGTTCAGTGGAGGGGAATATACTTTGAGGCAGGCGTGGGAGGAGGGGTTCGAGGATTTCAGGGAGGGCAGAAACCAGGAGTGGTTTTAGCATTTGAAATGTAAATGAAGATTATATTCAATAAAAAAGAAAGAAAAAATAATAGGTACCGGAAGACAAACACTGTACTCTTTCTCCAATAATGCACTATGCTGTGAAGTAAGAAAATATAATCAAGAATTTAAAACTTTTTTGATATGTAGTCAAATGCTCCAGTTTATCATGATTATTTTTTAGAATTTTAAATGTATCATAGTTAACATTTATGGAGACTTAAGTAAAGGATTATTTTCTGATGAAATTATTTTTCCCAATATACTGAGCCCCTTTCTATCTTCTTGGTATATCCCTTTTCTTATTCTCATGTAGATCTGCATATATAAAATGTAGAAGCTTAAACTTTGTGATGATGTATTTGTAGCTAAAATACAAACACACACACAGTTTCAAACAAAAACCTGAAACTTTGAAAGCATGAGGAGAAGACATAGATTAAACACTTTAAGCTGTAGGCATAGATGAGCATGTTCTGAACAGGGCTGAAACAGCATGGGAAATACTCTTAAAAAATGGCAGATCTGATTACCTGAAATTAATAAGCTACTTTAGAGCAAAAGAATCACCAGAATTGAAAGCCGGCATTCAGAATTGAAAAAGTATCAGTGCTAATTGTATCCTACAGATGATTAGTATATAGTACATACCGAGGATTAAATACCCCAAATCAAATGATTCCATCAATAAATTGGCTGATGAATTGAAAGGATGATTCTCAAAAGGAAAATCGCCAAGGAGTAATAATTACTTGCATAAAGTGTTGAATATCTTTATTAACAAGGAAAATAAAATTTATAATTTTCTTGCTATTCCATCTCATCCTAGGTAAATGTGTATAACTAAGAAAATAAAAAATAACACACACACACACGTGTGTGTGTGTGTGTGTGTGTGTGTGTGTGTGTGTGTGTGTGTGTGTGTGTGCTGATATATATGTAGTTTAAAAGCATCTCTTATTCACTTCTGGGATGTATGCTTGTGCACCTCTGTGGAAATTCAGTGTAGAGTTTCCACTTATAAATGAAAATAGAACAACCAGAAGACAGAGCTATAGCACTCTTGACTGCACACTGATCAACACACTACAGTGATGCTTGAGGTCTACATTTATTTCTGTTCTTATGTATAAGAGACATAAATTAGAATGGGCCTGGGCATCCATGAACAAATGAATGAATAGAGACAATGTGATATGTGCACACAAATAAATTTTTTCATCTGTGAAGAAAATGAAATCCTGCTGTTTGTAGGAAAACAGACACCAGGGGATATCACTGCATTAAATAAATAAATCAAATTTAGGTAAATATCTTTTTCTTTCTTTTTTTTCTTGTCTTTTTCTCATTTCTGAAAATTACAAGAACCCATGCTTGCCAAGGGAATTCCTTGCTGGGCCAAGGTTACCTGATATGGCAATGAGGAGTTAAATCAGGATAATTGGAGAGGCCACAGCAAAACTGAAGCTGTGACAATTTTACTAAGACAATCAGATTTTTATACTATTATCAGAAACAGAATATAATGGCCATTGCCAAGATCAAAACAATTGTAATTGTAAGGATACAATGATGTTTGCAAGCCAATTGTCTTRTAAGTTTCCTTGGGTACTTGTCTTCCAAGGGAACATACAGAGAAACACAAATTGGTGTGAACACTTTACTGCCTGAGGAAGAGTATCACTCTCCAGAAACTGAAAATCATACAGTGCCCCAGGAGTCATGGATTCTAACTTGAAAACCTATGAAGTATGCCTCTCAAGGCAGCTAGGCCAAGCCAACTCCACGGTTCTCTGAAGGAACCTAGATTTAAAATCCTATAGGTATGTATTTTTGTATTTGGATATATGACTTAGAGGATTAAATAAATAGTAAGCAGATCATGAAATTGGAGGAAGTAATCTTAAAGGAATTCAGAATTACAGAGAGTAAAAGCTAGGCAGGGTATGAAGAAGGCTTAAGAATATTAGGATACAGGAAACGAATGTGCAAAAGTGTGGAAGCATGAATGTGTGGTTGCTCGTTTCTGCCTTTTCATAAGACCTCACCTCCAAAGAGAGTAACACAGGAGAACAGGGTTCCAAATATAAATTCTGGGCACAATCATTAAGACTGCAGACTCACAGACTGACAAATGCTCCATTGTCACAGGCTGGCTACACCCCCACATCATGTAGACTTCCACCCAGCACCTGTACTGGCAGATCAGCTTCTACATGGAGCATTGATGGTTTTCCCACACATTCACTGGGAATCCATGCAGTATTTGCCTGCCATTTGCACTTACATTTTGTTTGCTCAGAAAATTACTTGCCTAAGGCAAACATAAATGGAATTGGGAAACAGAATGATTGCATATGCAGGTAAAATAGCACTTCTCTTGTAATACATTGACATTTTCTACTTTTAAACCAAGATTTCAAATTCCTAATAGTCATTTCACTTTTGTAGTACTTTAGCATATTTCTTGGTGATTGTTTTATCTATGTCCTTTGGTGAAAGTGTTATGCAGTTTTCTTTTTCTTCTTGATTATCAGGAAAGGACCTAGCTTAGCAAAATTGCCTGAGCTATTCTGTTTCTGAAATGTCTAAGTCTACATGATGGCTTTCTTCACAAAATTACTGAGGCCAGTGTCTCCTCCTGTAAGGGATTTTGAAATGTTTTTTACTCAATTCACCCTTATGGGATATTGAAGTTTTCTAGTGGTTTTTTTTTAAATCATTTTGCTTTTTGTGTTTCTAGAAATGCATTTTTGATCCTTGCTCCTGTGACTGAGCAGACTGGTATAGCCAGGAACCCAGGGAACAACCAAGTGTACAATCAGTTGATATACAGTCTGCCAGGGCCCCACCTGTGCCCAGGAGCTGGGCAGAGCCACAGCTTTCTGTGCACCTATCCTGCCAGGGGACATCCTCTCTGCAGGGAGTCCCACAGTACAAGGTGAGGCCACCATCTTCTCTCCTGCAACTGAACAGGCTGTTACAGCCAGGAACACAGAGAACATCCTAGTATAAAATCACTTGGAATTCTGTCCACCAGGGCCCCACCTGCACCCAGGAGTGGGTCTGCACCACAGCACTATGTGCCAGGGGAGAGCTGGTCACTGAGGGGTGCTGGGAGAGGCTTGGAGGCACACAGGAGGGACAAGCACCAGCCAGAGACAGCAGGATCAACTAACACCAGAGATAACAAGATGGAAAAAGGCATATGTAGGAACATTACTATCCAAAATCAAGGAAACAAGGCACCATCTGAACCCAATTCTTCCACAACAGCAAGTCCTGGATTTCCCCAACACACCAGAAAAGAAAGATTTTAAATCACAGCTCATGATGCTGATAGAGGGCTTCAAGAAGGACTTAAAGAAATACAGGAGAACACAAGTAAATAGGGAGAAGCCCTTAAAGATCTACAGGAAAACACAACAAAACAGGTGAAGAAATAGAACAAAACCATCCAGGATCTAAAAATGGAGATAGAAACAGTAAAGAAATCACAAAGGGTAGCAACTCTGGACATAGAAAACCTAGGAATGAATTCAGGAGTCATGGATCCAAGCATCAACATCAGACTACAAAAAATAGAAGAGAGGATCTCAGATGCAGAAGATACCATAGAAAACATTGACACAACAGTCAAAGAAAATGCAAAATGCAATAAATCTCCTGACCCAAAACATCCAGGAAGCCCAGGACAAAATGAGAAGACCAAACTAAGGATTATAGGTATAGAAGAGAGTGAAGATTTCCAAATTAAGGGGCCAGTAAATGTCTTCAACAAAATTATAGAAGAAAACTTCCCTAACCTAAAGAAACAGATACCCATGAACATACAAGAAGCCTACAGAACTCCAAATAGATTAGACCAGGAAAGAAATTCCTCCCATCACATAATAATTAAAACACCAAATGCACTAAACAAAGAATGTTAAAAGCAGTAAAGGAAGTAAGAAATAAACATAGACTTATCAGAATTATCCCAGACTTCTCACCAGATACTATAAAAGTCAGAAGAGCCTGGGCAGATGTCATACAGACCATAAGGGAACACAAATGCCAACCCAAGCTGTTATACCCAGCAAATCTCTCAATTTCCATAGATGGAGAAATCAAAATATTCCATCACAAAAAATAATTTACAAAATATCTTTCTACAAATCCAGCCCTTTGAAGGATAATGAATAGAAAACACCAACAAAAGGAAGGAAACTATACATGTGAAGCCCTAAAAGAGGAAACATAAAATATCCCTAAAGAATTACAGGAAATCACAATCAAACAAGTGAAGGAACTGAACAAAACCAACTAGGATCTAAAATGGAAGTAGAAACAATAAAGAAATCAAAAAGGGAGACAACTCTGAAGATAGATAACCTTGGAAAGAAATCAGGAGTCATAGATGCAAGCCTCAATAACAGAATACAAGAGATAGAAGAATCTCAGGTGCTGAAGGTACCTTAGAAAACATTGACTCAACAGTCAAAGAAAATGCAAAATGCAAAAAGCTTGTAACCCAAAACATCCAGGAAATCCAGAACTCAGTGAGAAGACCAAACCTAAAGATTATAGGTATAGAAGAAAGTGAAGGTTTACAACTTAAAAGGTCAGTAAATATCTTCAACAAAAACATAGAAGAAAACTTCCATAATGTGAAGAAATAGATGCCCATGAACATACAAGAAGCCTACAGAACTCCAAACAGACAGGTCCAGAACAGAAATTCCTCCTGGCACATAATAATACAAACATCAAATACACTAAACAAAGAAAGAATATTAAAATCAATAATGGAAAAGGTCAAGTAACTTATAAAGGTGGACCTATAAGAATTATACCAGACTTCTCACAAGAGACCATGAAAGCTAGAAGATCCAGGGAAGATTTCATACAGACCTTAAGAGAACACAAATTCCAGCGCAGGATACTATATCCAGCAAAACTCTCAATCACCATAGATGGAGAAACCAAGATATTCCATAATAAAACCAAATTTACACAATTTTTACACAAATTCAGTCCTACAAAGGATAATAGATGGAAAATGCCAACACTGGGAGGGAAACTACAACCTAGAAAAAGCAAGAAAGTAATCATCTTTCAACAAACCCAAAAGAAGATAACAACACAAACATAAAAATAACATCAAAAATAGCAGGAAGCAACAATCACTATTCCTTAATATCTCTTAATATCAATGGAATCAATTCCCCAATTAAAAAAAAAAACATAGACTAACAGACTGGATATGTAAAGAGGACCTAGAATTTTGCTGCATACAGGAAACACACCTCAGTGTCAAAGCCAAACACTACCTCAGAGTAAAAGGCTGGAAAACAATTTTCCAAGTAAATGGTTACAGGAAAGGAGCTGGAGTAGCCATTCTAATATCGCATAAAATTGACTTTCAACCAAAAGTCAGACAAAAAGACACGGAAGGACACTTCATACTCACCAAAGGAAAAATATACCAAGAAGAACTCTCAATTCTGAACATCTATGCTCCAAATGCAAGGGCACCCTCATTTGTAAAAGAAACTTTACTAAAGCTCAAAGCACACATTGCACCCCACACAATAATTGTGGATGACTAAAACGCCTCACTCTTATCAATGGACAGATCAGGAAAGCACAAACTAAACAGAAATTTTGGACCAAATGATGATAAAACATCTATCAGATCAGTATGGAGTAAGGCTGGTATTAAGGCACTTCGGGGGGCACCAAGAAAGGGGAAATCATTTGAAATGTAAATAAAGAATATATCTAATAATAGATGAACAGTAAAATGTGAAAATGTAAAAAAAAAAAAGTCTTTATTTTGAATTTTAACATGCAGAAGAATGAGAATTGATCCATTCTTATCTCCTTGTACTAAGCTCAACTCCAAGTGGATCAAGGACCTCCACATAAAACCAGACACNGTGCATGTTAGGCAAGCACTCTACCCAGCTCCCAATAGTCACTTTTTATTCGTTATATTATATTGTGGTTAACAGCCCTGTAACTATTGCTTACACAATGCTTATCAGATACATTCTCCTGATTTTTTYCCCCTGCATTTTGCRGGGAAAACCCCAATCCCTTATTATTCCAGTATGTGGCCATATCAAGCACTAAATCCACGAACATAAAACACAATAATGCGACATAAGTAGATCACAAAAAGACCACAGTAAGAGAGCGGAGAGAGAGAGCAAGGAGCAGAGTGTTCTGTTTCCATCAGCTGGGAACTGCATGAAGAACATCACAGAGTTCTCATAGCTGTGAATAAGCTTCAGCTAATGGTCAGATATAGAATCCACCAACAGTGAGACCCACCTGTGTGTGTGTGTGTGTGTGTGTGTGTGTGTGTCTTGGATATGTTACCCATTTTGTGAACTTCTCGCACAAAAGCCTGTTGTCTGTACCTGTCTGGCTTCCCCAGGCCCACTCCTGAATTCTTGCTCTGCTTGCTGCTCATGAGACTCACCTCTCTGGACTGTTCTAGAAGGGTTTTCTTATCACTTAGCCTCTAGTTAGGCTAGACAACCGTGATGTCCCAGTAATAGACGGGAGGAAGGGAGGACAGCAGGGAAGGCATCCTCTGTCCCTCGCTCACGTTTTTGCCTCTCAAGGTGACAGTCTCTGGTTACTCTTTCCATTTCAAGTGACCACCTCATGCCTTTGGACCCTGAGTGACAACTGCCAATCCATTTGGACCCTTATAACAAAGCAACATCAGTTTATTTCTCACATTGGTAGAGGCTAGGAAGTCCAAAATCAAGGCTCCAGAATGTTGCGTGTCTTGAGAGCTCCTTCTCCCTTCCCCGAGGAACGGAGACAGCAAGGTTCTTTCTGCTGCATCWCCACACTGTGGAAGAGYGAGGGAACAGAAATGTGCCGGCTAACCTCAACTGAGAAAATGCTCCCAATCGGACTGACCTGTGGGCAAGCCCGAGGGGCCATTTTCTTGATGGATGATTGGTGTGCCTAGGTGTGCTCGCTGTAGATGGTGCCAGTTCAGGGCTAACAGCCCRGGGTACTATAAGAAAACAGGGCAAAGCAAGCCAGTAAGCAGCACTCCTTCACGGCCTCTGCTTCAATTCCTGCCTCCAGGTTCCTGCTTCGAGTTTCTGCCCTGACGTCCTTCTTTTGACTTCCTGACTTTCTTGTAAGCTGAGATAAAYCCCCTCCTCCCCAAGTTGCTTATGATCATGCTTTATAACAGGAGTAGAAACTTAAAGATGGTGAAGAAACCAACAGACTCCCCCAGTCCTCATATAAGGCACCAACCCTCTTTGCAAGACTAGAGTCCTCATGACCTAGCTACCTCTAACTCTGAAAGGTCCCATCTCTTAATTGTATCACTTTGGGAGTTAAGTCTCAGCAGGGATGTTGGAGGTACACACGATTTTAAAAAGTGGCTGCACTCCTTGGCTGGTACTTTCCTCTACATAACTCCTAAGGTATTCCDAAACCCAGCCACATTTCMAATGGCCACTTTGTGACTCTCCTTYCACTGTCCTAATTTGAAGGGCTTCTTTGGTYCCCGATAAAATGCCTTGCCCGTCCTTTTAAACCCCACCCCTAACACAGAACCATAGCAGTTGTCTTCGTTACTGTTCTGTTGCTGTAAAGAAACACTTTGGCCATGGGAACTCTTATAAAAGAATGCATTTGATTGGGGGCTTGACTCCAGTTTCAGAGGCTTTGTCCATTATCATCATTGCAGGAAGCTTGGCAGCACACAGGCAATGGAGCAGCAGCTGATCTGCAGGAAGGAGAGAGACAGAGACGGAGACGGAGACAGAGACGGAGACAGAGGGAGAGGGAGAGGGAGAGGGAGAGGGAGAGAGAGAGAATGAGTCTGGGTTTGGCATGGGCTTTTGAAACCTCAAAGCCCACCCCCCAGTGACACACTTCCTCAACAAAGCCATACCCACTGAGGCCACGCCTCTGTTTACTCCTTTCAAAGAGTTCCACTTCCTGATGACTAAGGATTTAAATATATGAACCCATGGGGCCATCCTTATGCAAACCACTACAGTAGGTGAATACTCAGGCATTAAATAAGTTATCTCTACATTGCTGCTAATAATATCTGCATAATTCCATTGCTCTATAAGCCCAAACTRCATTATTTCTTGGGGAGAAACTTTTCTAAAATGCCTAAAATTTTTTTATTTTTACTTATTTATTTTTCATCCCACTCACTGCCCCTCTTCCCAGTCACCCCCTCCCATAATCCTTCTCCTGCCCTCCCCTCTCCTCTGAGCAGTTGGGGTCCCCCTCCCCCCAGGTTTCCCCCCATCCTGGCACATCAAGTCTCTGTAAGGCTAGGCACATCCTTTCCCACTGAGGCCACGCAAAGCAGCCCAGCTAGAACATATCCCATGGACAGGCAACAGCTTTTGGGACAGCCCCCATTCTAGTTGTTTGAGACTCACATGAAGACCAAGCTGCACATATGCTACATATGTGTGGGGAGGCCTAGGTCCAGACCATGTATATTCTCTGGTTGGTGGTTGAGAGCCCCATGGGTCCAGGTTGGTTGACCGTTCGTCTTCCTGTGGAGTTCCTATTCCCTTTGTGGCCTGAATCCTTCCTCCTATTCCTCCATAAGAGTCCCCAAGTTCTCTCCACCGTTTGGCTGGGAGTGTCTGCATCTGTCTGAGTCAGCTGCTAGGGCAAACCTCTCAGAGAACAACATGCTCCTGTCTGCAAGCAGAACAGACTATCATTAATAGTATTAGGGAATGGTACTTGCCCAAGGAATGGGTCTCAAGTTGGGCTGGTTGTTGATTGGCTATTCCCTCAGTCTCTGCTTCATGCCCATGCCTGCATTTCTTATAGACAGAATAAATTTGGGGTTGAAGGTTTTGTGGGTGGGTTGGTGTCCCTATCACTCCACTGGGGTTCCTGTCTGGCTACAGGAGGTGGCCTCTTTGGGGTCCATGTCCCCATAATAATAGTGCTTTTATTACTTGGGACAACTTCATACATATGTATGGTACATGCTAATTACTGTTACCTGCTCTTTTCTCTCCTTCCTGCCTATCACCCCTCCCCTGCCCTACAAGTCTCTTTCCCACGGTCATGTCTTTTTGTTTTGTTCTGTGATCCACTGAGTTTAACCAGGGCCATCTGGGTGACCACAGGTTTGGTCCATTTGAGACCTCATGCACTTCCTAACRGGCATATAATTAAAGACAACATCTATCAGTAGCCCATAGTTCAGCCGGGAGTTCCAAGCAGGCCCCTCTTGCAGGAAGAATCTTCTTATGTCTTCCATTAGTTCTTGGAGGATTTCATGCAATGTGTTTTAATCCTATCCACCCCTCCCCCATTCCTCCCAGATCCATCCCTTTCCCTCCTACCCCTTTTGGTTTTCACCCATCAAGATTGATTTGTGCTACCTATGCAATCTTGGGTATATGTGACCTTCCCCTGGAGCATGGGACACTTTCAAAGCTTTTAAAACTCTCCCTCACCTGACAGCTATTAATTGCCAATAGCTCCTCTGCTTGGGGTGAGACTTTATGTCTGCCTCTGCACTACATGTCAGGCTTTGGTCTGGACTGGGCTTGCATGGGGCTTGTGCATGCTGTCCCAAGTGCTGTGAGTTCATGTGTATAGCTGCTGTTATGTCAAGAGGGCACTGTTGTGTTTAAGTCACCTGCTGCGTCTGGCTCTTAAAGTCCCCCATCACTTCTTCCACAATGATCCCTGTGTCTCGGAAGGGGGGGTAATGTGATATGGACATCCCATTTGGGGCTGAGCATCTGCAATCTCTACTCTTTGTACCTCRGTCAGTTGTGAGTCTCTGTGTCAATCAATCATCACCTACTGCAAACAGCAACCTTTCTGAARGGAGTTGAGAGATGTGTTAATATGTCTCTGCACCAGGCCGGTAGGGTAAAGGGTTCCTGGTGGTGACAGGTCTGGGATCTAGCAAGTTCAAATGGTTCTGGGGCCTTGTCAGGTTGTGGCAGGGTGAGTTGGATGGRAGGCTGGGGTTGGACCTTGATGTCATCATTAAAATACTCAAGACACCCACCCACATCCACACAGTGTTTACATCACTCTGGAGATGATGGTTCTAGGGAGTAGGCTTTGGTGCACTAAACGTCCAGTACTTCCCTTAAGGCCATTGCAAATTAATATGAATTCTAACCTCAAAATACATGCTTAGCATACAGATATGGCTTCTTCCTCTAAACTCACTTCCCACCTTAGTTCCTGGGATATCATGTCTCTTCTTTAGAACGGTGTGTGCTGGGAGACTCAGGGAGAAAGGGGGNCTAAATTAAAGATATAAGCTATCAATATTTAAACAAAGGTTGTATATATACTGTCAAGAATATATATATATATACACACATTAAATGTCAGGTTTTTTTATATATACATAATATTTAGGTGTACGATTCACACACACACACACACACACTCACAAACACACACACATACTTCTCAAGTTCATAGAGGAATTTCTTGTTATGCCAAAGTACCTGGCCAGGTATATGTGACAACGACACAGAAAAAGAGACATTCAGTCCCCAATAAAACCCTACAGCTATAATTTTCATGAAGAACATACAAAGTAGTGGTTGAAAAAAGTAGTAAGAGAAAATACAAAGACTGAACACAGTATTAGGAGGGCTTTATTCTGCTTTCATGTCTGAAATTAGATATGGCCTCAGGTGTAGTCTGCATTTAATAATGAAGAAATACAACTGCCTGTCCCTGAATCAAGATGTATCTGAATGTCCTGCCAATTTCCAATTTATTCCTACTAAGTTCCAACCCTGAGGTTAACAGCAAGAAGGCCATAAATGGATTGCTTTAGAGGCTTACTCATCTACAATAGTGATGGAGTGCTGAAGCTTAAAATTAGGTCCATAATCTTGTCTTTAAGATGTGTGTCTCACCTAATTTTGAGAGTCATTTTTCTTTTTCTGTTTTTCTAGAAATTCTTCTTGTTTGCTTATCATATTTAGCTATATGGACCATTTATACTTAATATAGAAAGAAGTGGGAGTCTTTTTTTGAAAAAAAAGTCAAGTGCATCTAAATTACAAGATTATCATTTTTGTTCAAATAAACTAATGTGACCTGCAACCAGGAAAAAATCATATTGGCAGCCGAATAGGAAAGAAATTATATAGACATCTTTTAATTTAACAATAATTTAATCAGCAGCTGTTTTTATATTTATCCTTACTTTATGTGATTTCACTGTTATTTTTCACCTAAAAAATAAAATATATTTGCTACATTCATTAATAGTTAATATGGTATAGATGTAAGAACTCTCCTATCATAATGAAAGACACTGTCTCTGAGAGTTTGTGAGGCACTGTGGCCATATTTATTTTTCAATGAGCATCTGACTGACAGCTGGAACCTGCGACAGTATCAGCACTCTCTGCTCTTGTGAGGCGATAACCCTTTCTCTGTAGGACCCTACACCCTCACTTCAGAGCATTGTCCTCTTGTCCAATCAATAGCATGCTCCATGTAGCAGTAACTGATGAGCTTCACGGTGTGACTTCATATGTGACTTTAATTAGTGTTCGCTGGCCAGGATACAGATTTAAAATTTTATAAGATACATGCATTATTTAAACTAGTTCTTCTTATAGTTTCAATTTTCTACTCAGTTATAGTAATAATGGCAATAACAGTTTGAAAAAAATGCATTCTTTATAACATCTCTGAGTGCAGTGGGAAAACATAGAACCAAATTCTTATATTAAACCAATGTTCTGGGGAATCATAACTATGTTCTAAACTCGTTTCAAAGTTTTCGTTTTTATCATTACCGTCTCTGTAGAGCATAAGCCCTGAAGGAAAAATGATCAAATAGCTAAGGAGGCACTGAACTAACACAATTCATGCTAACAGAATTGCGCCTACACCGGATTTGTTCAGTAGTCACTCAGGTAATAATGACAGCATTAAAGGAAATGAGAGTGCCATGGTAAAGGTGAGGGAGACATCTGTGAGCCCATGTGTGCTACTAGTGGGAAAAATTACAGAGAAAACTTCCATCCAAAGGAGAATAAACCTACAAATTCTACCAAAAGTGCAATTTCAGGAGTGCTTACTGGAGGTAAGATGTGTTTTCTAGAAAGAGAGCAAATCCTCCATGATTCAGAAAAAAAGAGGAGGCAAATTCCATATGCTTTAAACTTGGATCAGTGATCAGACCGAATTTTCTGGAGAGAGCAGGGTGGGGGTGGTGAAGAGGAAAGGAGGGAGGGAGGGGAGGGGAGGGCAAAGGAAGAAGGGAAGGAGGGGATGGGAGGGGAAAGGAGGGGGAGAGGCAGAGGGAGAGAGATGCATGCACATATGCATACAAGCACATGTGCATACAAACATAAATACAGTAAGTGCCTTATAAAGTTCTCAAGGGCATGCACTTAAAGTGTACACTGGACAAGAGAAAAGATTAACACAGACCTGAAATTTGATCCAAAGTCATTATATTCATTTAATTATTTTTCTAATAAGAATACTTTTTTCATACAATATATTCTAATTATGGCTCCCCTTCCCTAATTCTTCCAAGGTCTTCCCCACCCACCCAAAAATCCACACTCCTTCTTTCTATCCCTCATTGGAAAACAAACAACATTTAAAAAAAAATAAATAAACCGAAAAAAGGAAAAAGAATGGGACACAACAGATGACATAAAAAAAAAAAAAAAAAAACGGTGCAGAGAAATACCATGTGAAACACATATAGACACACAAATACACACAATTGCACACACAGAAATCCCTTACAAACACAAAACTGGGAAGGATAATATATATGCAAAAGACCTATATGTTTTTTTTAAGTCCAGACAGCATTATGAGAAAAACAAACAACAAAACGCCAAACCAAACCAAAGCAAAGCAAAGCAAACCAAACCAAACAGATACTTTAAAAATATCACTGTTTGTTTTGGGTTGACTATCTACTGCTTGTCCTGAGGCCTGGCCTGAACTTTGGTTTACATACTCAGTGATTCTCCATAAAACAAATCTCATTTTTCCTTTAAAAATGATTATCAATTGGACATATTGCTTCTGGGTAAGGCATGGGGGCTCTTGTCCATTTCCCTTCTCAATCCTGGTACTTGACGTGGCTCAGACTTATTCAGTCTCTGTACATGTTGCCAGAGTATCTGTGAGTTCATATATGCATAGTCCTGTTGTGCCTACAGGCACTGTTTTCTAGGATTCTTTTTTTCCTCCTCTTCTGCAGAGTTCCCTGAGGTCTGATAGCAGAGATTTGGTAGGGACATCCCATTTAGGACTGCATGTTCCAAGGACTCACACTTCTACACTGTCCAGTTGTGATTTTCTGTATTTGTTCCCATCTACTGCAGAAAGAAGGTTCTTTAATAATGACTGAGCAAGACACTGATCTATGAGTATAACAGAATGCCCCTGGGCATCATTTTATTACTATGTTCCTTTAGCAGAATAATAAATAGTATTTGGTTTTACCCTGGGCCCAAGAGTAATCTATTCTTAAGCTTTCAGTCATTCTAGCAGTGTAGGATATGAGTTTTATCTCTTGAAGTATGCTTTAAATCTAGTCAGATAGAGGTTGGCTACAATGCACAGTCCTTTTTGAGATAGTTTCATTATGTGGCCATGCTGGCCTCCAGTTCTTAACTTGCACACCTATGCCCCCAAATGCTCAGATTATGATCACGCACCACAATCACTCCAAGTTGGGATCCCCAAATGATAACCAGGGCATTTTCTTTTTTCATTTTTCTTTAGTGTGATTTTATGTTTGGGTATTATATGAAGTTATAAGCTGAATGTTCAGATTTGACATTAGTTCTTGTTATATAAAACTTTGCATAGATATTGCTATCCTTCAATAGTTTTAGGCAAAGCTAACAACAAAGGAAAGAAAATTAAGAACATATAGTGCAACCCCATAGGAAGAAGAACAAAATCAATCAACCAGACCTCTCCCCACCAGAGCTCCCAGAGACTAAACCACCAACCAAAGAGCACACATAGAGGGACCCATGGCTCCAGCTGCATATGTAGCAGAGGATGGCCTTATCTGGCATCAATGGGAGGGGAGGCCTATGGTCCTGTGGAGGTTCGATGCCGCAGAGTAGGGGGAATGCTAGGGAGGTAAGGCAGGAGTGGGTATGTGGGTGAAGGAACACCCTCATAGAAGCAGAGGAAAGAGGGCATAGAATAGAGGGGGTTATGGAAGGGAAACCAGGAAGAGAGATAACATTCGAAGTGTAAATAAAAAAGTGATGAATAAAAATATATTAAATAAATAAATAAATAAATAAATAAATAAATAAATAAAAATGTTAAAAAATAAAGTAAGAGAGCTTGGGGTTGTCATCAAGAGACTTAAAGCAAATATAAGTCCCCTTCACTGCAGATATCTCTTCCTAAGAAGAGGTTAGAAAAAAGTCAAGAGAAAAGGACATTTGTAGGAAAAATAATTAGTGAGCCAAGAATAAAAAAAATTACTCTTTGAAGAAACAAGTTATTCACTGAGGCAGAACTAAGCAATATTGTTGAATGATCTTCCCAAGGTCAGCTTGCATATAGTTCTTGCCTCTGAAAGTAGACATTTTCTTCTCATGTAGCTTTGTATTTAGAAAAATGAGATGATTTGATATAAGGAAAGATACCTGAATAGAATATGAGAGAGGGTATGGAGAAACTGCTATTACTCTACCTCAGAGTCCACCCATGTGACATGATGCATCAAAATACCTGTAATGAACAAGTTACATTATAAACATAGACCCAAAGTGTTTCACATGCAGAGAAGGATGACATGAGACAACCAAGTAGCTGATGTCTCCTGCTCACTTTTTCTCAT
The DNA here is from genome assembly GCA_002335545.1 of Apodemus speciosus. Classification (NCBI taxonomy): domain Eukaryota; kingdom Metazoa; phylum Chordata; class Mammalia; order Rodentia; family Muridae; genus Apodemus; species Apodemus speciosus. The sequence goes on from BDUI01003739.1 coordinate 43,099, forward strand.
ACTTAAGACTCAGGCATGGTTTTCCTTACTGACCCCTGATCTTCACTTAACTGCACATTAAATGCTTCCCTTGGATGAACATTAATAACTGATCCAGATTAATCATTTTTTTCATCAGAATGCCTTTGAGGAAATAAACAATGTCAATAAATAATTCTATATATATTCCTTGTGTTTCACATGGGGAAATTTGTATTCCATATTAGTGAAACACTATATGGTCAGTAGATGGTCATAGAAAGCTAACTAGTGACCATTTCATGATAGATACTTAAAGATCTTCTAGTCCATTGATTTTACATGTCTTAGTTTTGTTTTCTATTATTTTCACTTTTTTGGCAAATACTTATCTGCTTTATATATGATGGATATACAAAACTTTCTCTGTGGTTTCAACATAATGAAAAATCTAGTTTATAGTAAATCATAATTTTTTTCTTTCCTCACTGAAAAACATACTCATTGGAGAAATGCGGAGATGGCTCCTTTGGTAAAGATTTTTCTCCTCAAGCACAAGGGACTAAATTTGATTCTAAAGGAGCTTGTCAAACCCTGGGTACCCTAGCATTAGCCAGTAATCCTAGTCTTGAAAAAATGGTGACAGCAATATCCTTGGGGCTTGCTAACTTTTTACACTAGTTGAAACAGTGAACACAATCTCAAAAATAGGGCGAAAAGGACAAATCCAGATGATACTTGATGTTAGTCTTGCATCTCCACATTGATGAACACCCATGCGCATGTGCAAACAATTCCACCCCATAGAGAGCAGCAACATAGACATTTTGCTGGGTGAGATGGTACCCACATTTCACATCTGCACCCAGGAGGTTGAGGATTAAGCATAAAAAAGGAAAGTGTTTTAACTGCACATAGTTGGTTTATAAGTAAATCACATATGCCTCAGTTTGCTCAGGGTTCAGTGAACACACACATGCACAATTATTCACAGCACTGGACATTGAGCAAGAAAGTTTTTATAAAGGTCAAACATACCTTATGAAGGTAGTTTGAATTTTCTTGTACATATTTTCATGTAGAGTATTCTTTCTTCAACTTACCTAGGTAGTTTTTTTCTACATATAGGAACCTGGATATTAGGATTAATACATTCACATTTTTCATTGAATTGGGAAGAATATGGGTTCTGGAAAATTTTGCCTATTGCCTTCTAATGGATGTGAGTTCTGAGATAGGCTAACTTATTTTCTCAATTTCTCACTTGAACAATGTGAAAGTATTTTCTACATATTCAGTTTCCTTTAAGTTTGAATGTGTTAATGTATTCTAAGCACTTAGAACAGTGGAGGATCCAGTAGGCTGGCAAAGTTGTTCACTCACTGCTACTAACCGTGTATAAGCTTTTACTTTAAAACAAATATTATAGATTTAGTAACATACATGTTGTATCTTTATATTGCTCTCTCTGGAAATTTTGTAATGTGATATTCAAAAATAATCTTAGGTACTATTCGTAAAATATTTTAAGAAACTGAGATAAGTTCTGAAAACACAAAAGTACTGAGACAAAGATGTAGCCTAGGGTATATGAGATGCCTTAAAGCATGCGCACACACCATGTTATTCTGCTGGTAATGTGGACTTTAAAATATATGGGCAAAAAAGTATCAGAAGCTTTTTACATGTTAAAATTAAAATTAACTGTATGCACGTACATGTATCACTAGAATGATAAATCCGTATATTTTCTAATATATATGACAATTCTAACATAATTACTAACAAATCAAAATCCACACAGAGTGAAATTATATAAAAACTGATAAGTATAATTAACTTCACATTGGTACCAGTACATGTGTACCAGTTAAATACATTTAAAATACGTGGATACAATATAGGCTATATATTAAATATATGAATATAATATAAATATAAGAAAACCTCAGCTCACACAAATCTTTTCCCAAAGGGACATGCAATAAAGTAAAGAAGTTCCGACAACTTAGTACCATGTATTAAGTATTAAACCATGATGTTTTTTTTATGGTTATAGTACAACAGTGCTTCCCGAGTCAATATCACTTTTCAGGACTTCAGGATTTGAAAACTTTTAGGATTTGGAAATTTGAGAAATAATGTATTACTTTTCAATTCCATCCTATTCTGAGTAGAGGGATAAGCCCCTTGTCTTTCTACTCTACCTCTCTCACAGTTAGAATAATTGTGTTTCCACAGCATCCACACGTTATGTACTACCATAGCATCTATGCATTATACATGATCACAATATCCATGCATTATGCACTGCTGCAGCATCCATGCATTATACACTGCCGCAGCATCCATGCATTGTACACTACCCTCCTTTTATAATTTTTTATTTTTTTAATTTTTTTATTTTCTATATTCTTTGTTTACATTCTAAATGCTTTCCCTTTTCCTGGTTCCCCCCCCCCCTCTCAATAAGTCCCATAAGCCCTCGTCCCTCTACCCATTCCCCAATCACCCCCTCACAATTCTCTGTCCTGGTACTTCCCTACAATGCTGCATCAAGTCTTTCTAGGACCAGGGCCCTCTCCTTCCTTCTTCTTGGGAATCATTTGATATGTTAATTGTGTCTTGGGTATTCAGAGCTTCTGGGCTAATATCCACTTATCAGTGACTGCATTCCATATGTGTTCTTTTGTGATTGG
>BDUI01003742.1:42432-54203 GCA_002335545.1 Apodemus speciosus
TTGTGGGGTGAGCGGCTCCTGGCCTCCCCTCTATGCGAAGGTGCTGAGATCGTATCTGCTGCTATCATTTTATCGCCACCTCGGTTAGATTCACTACAGTCTACTAAATAATCTGTCCTACCTTCATAGTTTGTAATTGGTTGGTATGAATAGGAGCAGCTTTGTTTGAACTCGWGGCCAACAGGGAGTGGCAGTATTAGAAGGTGTGGCCTTGTTGGAGGGAATGTGTCATGTGGGGGAGGRCTTGCTTTGAGGTCTCCTTGGCTCAAGCTMTGCCCAGTGCGCCTGTGGAGCAAGGTGCAGAACTCCCGGCTCCTCCCTTACCATGTTTGCCTGCACACGCCGCACTTCCAGCCATGACAATGGACTGAACSGCTGAAACTGTGAGCCAGTCCCAGTTAAATGTTGGCCTTTGTAAGGGTTGCTGTGATCGGGTGTCTCTAGGATGCTTTCTTATGTCTTTAAATCTTTACGTCATTTTATTTTCTTGTGGCTTTTATACTCTGCTATTTCTTTATGTTCTGTTGGTCTCTCTGGTTTTTGTTTGTTTTTGATCATTTGAACATATGATTTTTTTATTTCTCCTAATTTTTATAAATAAAGTTCTTATGAAATAAATTTTGTAAATAGCCTACATTTTATGGTATTTCAGTCTACCCACTTTTAAATGCTTTTTAAAAATATCCAGACTTCTTTTACTCATCTGTTTAGTTGTTTTTGTTTTGCTAACAAACCTAAGCATTCCAGGCTTCGGATGGCTGGAAGCACAGTAGACTGGGAGCGGGAGCTGCTCCGTTCCTGCTCTAGTCTGAAGGGAAGGACAAGGAGGCAGCATGGATTTGCCCGCCATGTCTAAGACCTCCTCACTGTCATGTCTTTCCTCTCGGGGTCTCTCTGTTTTAACTTTGATGCCTTCCCCCCCCACCCCCCCCCAGTGTTGGGCAGCGGGCATCAACTTAGGTGATCTTTGACTTATTGGGATTTGTGAAATAAATCGTTTTGAGGCGTGGTCCCACCATGGAGTCCTCAAGCTGCCTCAGCCTCCCAAGTGTGAGATCACAGGCACACACCCACACACTCCGCCATATGTGATTTTAAATGTTGCCTGTAGACTCGCAGCTTTCAGACTGGCTCGTGAGGAAGGTGTACGTGGTTCTGTAAAGTTTAGAAAGCCCAGTAACCTGGAGACCACGTGGCYGGGGTTCCATCAGATGACGGAGGACTTGTCAGCGATGTCCTAGAGCCAAGCTTTGTGACCATCCTGGGTGCCCAGCTCTGCCACTCAGCTCATCCGTGTTTAACTAGATACTTCAGATTTCCATGAAGCCATTCTTTCCTAAAGTATCTTCTGTTGATTTGCTGCAACTATTCTGTTTGTTAGTTTATTGTCTTCCATGCAGTTTCGTCGGACTTAAGGAACTGCCACCCCAGGGTAAGGGCTGAAGCTCAGGGTGCCCTCGCCTAGCAGGGGTGAGGCCCAGCCCTTGATGCCTACAATGGGCAGCAAGCACATCCCTAGGGAGAGGGGTTACCAGGAGGGGCTGAGGAGAGATGTGTGAGCAAGCCACGCTGACATGTATGTGTGAAAGTGTGATGAGTCCATTATTCCGTGTGCCAACCAAAGCACATTTTAAAAGCCAAGGGAAAGGAAAGGGGTGGAGGATAAAGTTTCCCTACCAGAGAGCAGCATGGCTCACAGGCAAAACCTCTTCAGGACGTGTCCAGTACATCTTCACATCCGTGTAGCTTGGGAAGCCTGTTTGTAAGGATCCGTTGGCCTTGCCGGTCCTGTTTAGTGAGCGCTGCTGCTGCTGGTGCGTGGGGAAATGCTCCGGGCTGTCTGCTTCCAGAGACTGGCTCCTTTCTTAGCCTTAGGACAGACGCTCTGTCACCTGAGCACAGATGCTCCGTCCTGTCTCTGTGAGCCTACTCTGCATTCTTTCCGTGTCTTTTTTTTTTTAGATTTATTTATTTATTATTTGTAAGTACACTGTAGCTGTCTTCAGACACCCCAGAAGAGGGCATCAGATCTTATTACAGATGGTTTTGAGCCACCATGTCGTTACCGGGATGTGAACTCAGGACCTTTGAAAGAGCAGTCAGTGCTCTTAACCACTCAGCCATCTTCCACACCCTCTTTTCATGACTTAACTGTCCCACAACCACATTAAGTGAATCTGAACTGTAATTTTACCCTTCTTATAAAGAAATACCTCTATACTTGTTTACTGGCTATAATTTTATTTTATTTAATTTTTTAAGAATTAATGTATCAGTTTAATTTTTACAAAAAGAAATTACATATTAAGAAACCGGGCTCATGGTCCTATCTCACAAAATGCAGTTGAAATTTGTCATGTTACTTTTCAAAAATCTAGGGAGACCGTCACCTAATTTGGTCATATATTATATTATTAGTTCTGTGGTTGAACCATCCTTGAATTCCAGGAGTTTTGTTTTCTCTGTAACACAGTATGCTTTGGGTGGTTTTGCCCTCTGTATCCCTGGCTTCCTCCACTCCTGTGAGGGCCTCCCCTCGGCTGTACTGTGTCTGCCGTGTCTACCAGGGATGCTTCCTGAAGAAAGCATTCCTGAACATTCCATGTAGAGTCCTTTATTTGAAACGTAATAGTTCCCCGATGAGTTTCTGAATTTGTCTCCTCCTTTACCAATCTGCAAAGGCACCCTTCACCTTGAACCAAATTTAAGAATTTTAATTTGGCATAGAGAGACATTTCTTTGAGAATTACCAAGGGGGTAGCCTATTTACACACACGTCATAGGACTTCGGTCTCCAGTCTAACGCCTCCTTTTCGTGTGCTGGAGTTTTCTACAGATTTGCCAGAACTTTGTCTGTGTTGAAGCTTCAGGAAACTCACTTTCAATTTCCTTAGCTTTGCTTGTTTGCTTCTTAGTCACAGCCTTAGTTTTTGCTTGAGTGTTCTTTTCTTCTCTATGGTGTTTACTGAGCGGCAATGAATGTGCCTTCTCTTTTTCATTTTAAAGACAGAAACCTCACACGCTTTCATTGGCTTTGTCTGGAAAGCTTTGTTTTGATATACTTTGATGTGCATTTTTGTTATTATTTTCTAAATTTTTTTTTATCAGGTTCTTGCTTTCCCCATTGTCCCAGTTGGGTTTTAGAAGACTTCTGGTTTGGTCTGGTTTGCTCTGGTTTGGTCTGGTCTGGTTTGGTTTGGTCTGGTTTGGTTTGGTTTGGTCTGGTTTGTTTTGTTTGTTTTTGTTTTTTGAGACAGGGTTTCTCTGTGTAACAAGCCTGGCTGTCCTGGAAGCTACTCTGTATATCGGCTGACCTTGAACTCATAGAAATACACCTGCCTTTGTTTCCAGAGCACTGAGATTAAAAACATGAGCCACCATGCACATCCATAGACCATTTTAGACATCATAACTTGTAGTTTTGTTGAATGTGCCTGCATCTGTTAAACATTTATTGATTTTTATTTTGTATTTATGTATATGTGTGTTCCTGTGTGAGTTTATATGGACCGTGTGTGAGAGAGAGCCTACAAAGACCAGAGGAGGGCATAGAATTTTCTGGAACTGGAGTTACAGATGCCTGAGAGTCACCATGTGGGTGCTTGGAACTGAACCCAGGTCCTCTACAAGAGCAGCCTGTGCGCTTAACCACTGAGCCACCTCTCCAGCCCCTGCCTAAAGGCTTTTAATATAAAAGTTTAGTCAGATATAAATCAACAAGAAATAAGATGAGTGAATGTTTTTTGAAAAATTATAAAGAAAGTATGTCTTGTTTCATTCCTAGGCTCCAGACTCCTGTGGGGGGGGTAACATTTTAACACTCCCTGGGGTAACATTTTAACACTCCAGACTCCTGTCTGGGGTAACATTTTAACACTTCTCTCCAGCTGAAGTTTGTTACTTTCTAATGAAAGTTCTGGAATCCTTTTCTTGGGGGAACTTTTTGATTAGGTTTTTCATTGTTATTATATGCTATGTTTTTTGTGTGTCCGTGTTTGTAGAACCGTCGATTTCTTTCACTGTGTGATTTCTCTTGAATTACTGCCACCTTTGCTTTTTCGACATTATCACAGCTGTATATCTATTGTATTTTCTAATTTTAGGTTACTTTTTWAAAAAAATATATGTTCTCATGAGCTGCATACTGTTGAAATGTTTTTTTAAAAGATTAGGCTGAACACTTTGCTTTCTGATGGGTGTTCCAACAATGGTATTTTTATTTGGTGTTCACGTTCTTCTTTTTTTTCTCTCTCTCTTACATAAAGCTTTTAGATTTTTGACTCAATTCAAGTCACACAAGTGGCCATTTTCATAGCTTATATTTTTCTGTCTTAAGACAGCTTGTAAGTATTTTTAAGGGATTGAAGGAAAGAGATTTCCTGCCACCCGCTATATGGCCATGTCACACAAGCCTCGTGAGCTAATGAAATACAGGGACCTCTCAGCTTCCACACTTCGCCCTGACAAACACGGCTACCGTTCTGCTTTGTTGGAGCTTTCTTCACCTCTATGCCTGTTTGTCTCTCTTCTGAAGTGCTTACTCTTCTCATGTGGTTGAGCCGAGAGATTATTTGATCCTTCCGTTACGATATTGTTGCCTATATCAAATCTTAAATATGCTATTCGAATGTCTTTCTGTACCCAAAATGCTAAGGACCCRCCTCGCTTTATTGTCTTCTCTGTACTCCTACGCAACTCCTTAAAATTTAATAAATGTGGCATTTCATTAATTACACTTTATGAAGAAATTTGAAAAGAAGAAAGTTTCGACAGCTAAGTCCTTCTCCTTTAATGAACGCCTCATGCAATGTCCTTTATGTAAAAGGTCACCATTAGTCTTGATTAACATGCATGGGAATTGTTGAAAGTTCACGTCAATTTCCTTCTAATACTTTCTCAATGATAGAGAACTTGTCATGAGAAAAAGACGATAACATAACAACATAACTTGTTCTCTTCACAATAGCAGCTTCTCGAAAACACCACACTTACAACAATAACATCAATAGCAACACTCAACTGACTCTTATTAAGACAGCTCTATCCCCGACAGTGTGCACAGCATTGAGAGTTGATAACAGTAGTGAGTCCTGAGTGGGGACACAGATAGTCACCAAGACAAAGGACCTAACACTCATGAGCAAGTGCTACTCTTGGTTAATGTTGGCTTTCCCAGCCCCAGGGCACCCCCTACTGACTAAAGTCCAAATGAAACTGCTTGAACACCATCTCCTGACTGCCATGAGACATCACCAACTGTCCTCCYGGTGAAGAACCCCGGCCAACTGAGGAGCTTGACTGGGTCCTCAAGGACTGTGTGGTGACACCTCAATCCTGTCACATGGCACTCAATACCATTCAGCATCTAAATGARCTGTCTTCCCATGTTTCCCATCAAACATTCAGTCTACACCAATGAAAGGAATATATCAAAGACGACCAACACAGTCCTCTAAACCCTTCTGAGGGAGCAAGACCCTGCCGCAAAATCCTCTGAGCTTGTCTTCTGATACTGTGAACCACATGTCACAATGACAGAGTCAACTGTCCCCAGCTCCCTTCAACACCCTTTCCTATGCCTTCCTGACCCCTGGGCTCTTCTTTCTCTCTTCGAACCCCACAAAATATTTCTTTTCCTTTGTGAGCCAACTAATGAATAGTGTTTTGACGTCCAGAGAGTGGTTTGGTTTGTTGGTTGGTTGTTTCGATTTTACTTTACTACAAATAATTGTGTGGTCTGCATGTTTTGTTCAACTTTCTGAATACTCAGTTCCAAAATTTTCCGTCAATAGGAATCACCAGGACCAACAGGAACTTTCGAGACTTTTCCCAGCTATTTTCCCTCCAGAGAGATCATGTCAGTCCATCCGTACTTTGTGTAGAAGTATATAGAAATCTCCATTTCAACTCATAGGCACCAGCTCTGAACAGGGTGTGTTTTGATTTGGTAAGTTCAGAAGCCCTAAGCTGGTAAGTTCTTTTAATTTGCATCTAATAGCTCCCTCTGGGTGGTATTCCCCGGCTCAGCATCTGCCATGCACCTCTCTTCGGTCATGATGGTCTACTACTCATAGTTTATCTTTTCCAAAAAAACTTTAGTAGACCTGAGTGGCTGCTGTCAATTTAAAAACAAAACTAATTCTCTTTTGTTTGTTTTTCAAGACAATGTTCTTCTGCATGTAGCCCTGGCCATCCTGGAACTCACTCTGTAGAGCAGGCTGCCCAGAGATCCGCCTACTTCTGCCTCCTGAGCACCTGGATTAAAGGCATGTGACACCGCCACCCAGCCAGAAAAAGAAATTCTTAATGCTGTGTGTGTGCTGTTTCTGTGTCCTCTTTCCCTTTTATTATTGCTTTTTCATACTTTCCCATGTTTCTGAATATATATTTGTCCTAAAAATTCACTTGGGTCTTTACAGACCATTTGGCTTTTAGTGTTTGCTCTTTGCTTGATCTGGGCTGATTTTGACACACCGCCTGGCATGATCCAATGTGCCTCTTCCCCCAGGTTCTTCGATGCCTATCCCAGCACTTCATTCACTGCTCCCTCCTCTCCCTCTGGACTCAAAGGCTGATGTAAACTACCTTTTTACACCATGCCACACGGGCAAGGCTGGGTTGAAAGCTACTCGTTTCTCTCTGCCCATTATTTTAACCCAGTATCACAGTGTTTTCAAAGCTGAAACAACATTCCACAGTGTTACAACTGTTGGAGCGGGACCTTCTCTTCACCTTTTCAGAGACATTCTGGAGATCATCCACGGGGTAGCCTTCCGGGTGAGGGTTAAAATTTCTCTGCCGGGTTCCTAGCACGTCCTGTGGAGATTCATTTAGGGATAATTAACAAGATGGAAATGTGCTCTTTCTGCCCAGTAGCCTGGTATGCCTTCTTGTAGTCAAGTGTTTTCTTACATTCTTTTGAAAATGTTTCTGGGGCTGGAGAGATGGATCCGTGGTCAAGAGCACTTGGTGTTCTTCTAGAAGACCAGCGTTCTGTTTCCAGCACCCACATGGGAGGCACAGAGCGACAGACAGAAAGAAGAGAAGGTGGAAAGAGAGGGAGGGAGAGAGAGAGAAGAAAAATAAATCTTTTTTTAAAAAATTTGCTTCTGATTTCTTTGATTTAGATCCCAAATCTCTTTGGATCTCTTGCTAAGATTTTTTCCCCTGAAAAATCCACACTTTGAACAGAATTTTTGTATCTGATGTTTATAAGTGATCACTGCTAGTATGAACTGAATTTGTCAAGTTTGAGGTTTTTCAATTAATTCTTAATAAAACATAAAAGATGGTGATTTGAGTTGTTTTATTTTTAACTTAAGACAGAGTCTCACTCTGTAAGACCTGGCCTCAAACTCACAGAGGCACCTGCCTCTGCCTCCCAAGCACCAGGATTGAAAACATGTACCACTGTGCCCGGCTATAAAAGATATTTTATTAAGTTTTCAAAGAAAATTTGGTTACCCAACTGTACATTTTAGTGGACACACAAATAATGCTATGGGCTGGTTAACTGTGGTTAAAAGGCAGACACTTGAATGCAGTCGCAGTGAAGGAACCAAGTAGCTGGTGTTAGTAACAGATTCTCCATGAGGTCGTGTCTTGTTCCAACCTACATTTAATACTGCTCTAATAGTTTTGTGTTGTTGCAGCAACAAGACACCTAACAAAGGCAACTTAAGGAAAAGAGATTTTATTTCACCCCATGTTCCAGTAATGGAGTCTGTCAAGTCAGGGAAGGCATGGTGGCAGGAGTTGGGTTCACATCCCATCCACAGACAAGAAGCAAAGGAGCGTGATAGTTGGTGCTCAGCTCAATCTCTCCTTTTTATCCTCATGGGCTCACAGTCCATGAAATGGCTCTGACTGCCTTTAGACACAGTCTCTCCACACCAGTTAACCTAATCCAGGGGATATGATCTCTCAAGGACATGCCCAGACATTTGTTTCCATGCGGATTCTAAATTCCATCAGGTTGGTAATCATCATGAACTATCACGGATGTCATTTGAAGACAAGAAAACACGCTGCTTCCCTGAATTCCCTCCTGGGACACAAGAAATAATAAAGGAAAATAACTAAGGGTTTAGTCTGGTCTTCATCCTTCTCCATATTCCAAAGACCCTCAACACATGGGTACCCGTGGCTGTTTTCCTATCTGCCAGCTTCCATTGTGTATGATTAGAACAAAGGTCTGTGTAGATTTAAGGTACCATTATGGAGTGAGAGAGGTAGATCATTCACTAAAGTGTTTGCCTTACAAGCATGAGGTCATGAATTCAATGCCAGAACCCACATAAAATGCCAGGGACAATAGCACACACCTATAGTCCCAACACTGAGGAAACAGGAATGGAAGCTTCCTGGGGGTTACTGGCCAGTCAGCCTGATATAGTCAGTAAGCTCCAGTCCAATAAGAGACCCTGTCTCAAAGGAAGTGAGTGACATTTTTCAGAGAGACACCTAAGGTTGGTACACATGAATGCACACATGCATCATCATTGTCATGGTCATCGTTATTGTTATCATCATCATCAACATCATCATCATAATCTTTATCATTGTCATCATCATCATTGTCATCTTCATCTTTATCATCATTATCATTATTGTCATCATCATCATCATTATTAACATCATCATCGTTATCATTATTGTCATCATCATCATCAATGTCATTGTTGTCAGCAGCAGCAGTGTCACATCTCGTCATCATCATCGTTGTCATCATCATCACTATCATCATCATCAACATCATCATCAGAGTCATCATTATCTTTATCATTGTCATCATTATCATTGTCTTTGTGTTCATTATCGTCATTGTCATCATCATTGTTATCATTATTGTCATCATCACTGTCATAACCATTGTTGTCAGCAGCAGCAGTGTCACATAATCATCATCGTCATTGTTGTCATCATCATCACTATCACCATCACCATTAACATCATCATTGTCATCATCACCATTATCATCATCCATCGTCATCATCATTTTCATCATGTCATCATGATCATTGTCATCATCATTGTCATCATCATGTCATCATCATCACCTTAGTCATCATTGTCGTCGTGGTCGTCGTCGTCGTCGTCGTCTTCGCTGTGGTCTGTTGGGAGCTCTCAGCCAGGATGTACTGTGGCTCTTCCTCATTGTTAATGTAGCAATACATCAAATGTAACAATCCGTGAAAGGAGCTTTTCCAGTTGGATTTGTGTTTCATTTTGAGTCACATCTCTTCAGAACATGTTTTACCCCGTTATTCCCCCCAGCAGAAACAATAAAGCTGTTTGTCAAATATTTCCTTGGTGAAAAGTGGAAACGGAAGTTGCTGGGTACATGCTGGTGCAACTGAACATTGAACCAACCTTCAGCCGTATGGCCATGCTCCAGAGTTGRCTGGGGACCCGCCAATTGATCATCTGGACACTTCTAATCAGGACATGAGTTGGCTTACCAAGGACATATGGATCAGCATTTTTTTTCTCTTGGACTTGGACACAACAGCTGTTCTCTGACCTGGAGGCTATTTGGGCATGGGCACAAGCCTCCACAAGACCTGCTCTGTGCACCACAGGACCACGCCCCTCAACTCTGTTCTCCTTAGACATGCTCGGGGGCCCAAGGGAGCTGGTGAGGCCGCTGGTCAGATCTACATACCTGCCGCGATCCTCTGCCTGTAACTGTGTGTTCTGTCTGGTTTGGGAACCTTCATGACATGCTTTATGAGTTCCAAGTTTTGTTAATTAGTTAGGTTCATTAGCTGTTTACACTGCTGAGCCCCATCGCCAAGTAAGACCGGGTATGCTCAAATGCTATGGCTGGACTGACTCCATGTTAAGTCTCATTTATTTAATGATAGCTCGCTGAGCAGAGGTTGCATGCCTGGCACTGTGTTAGGAACTTGTAAGGATACATGTACAAATGGCAGCGATCACCTTTGCACGTGGTACAACCTGGTGTTCTCTCTCCACACACTATCTCATACCAGGCCCGAGAAGACCCTAGACTCCCGCAGACCTCTGGATCGCTCTGAGCAGGTTCAGTTTGTTTCGTTGTCCAGATGCTATTGATTGATATTTTATTTTCTAAAGTCCTCTGGGTGCATTCCTGGAGTGCTGTTGGAGCCGCTAAATGGACAAGTGATGACAGAGTGACAGAGTGACCAGTGRGTTTACAGCTGGGAGCGGTGTGGTCTTGGTTCTGTTTGCCTTGGGTTTGGTTTGCTTTGAGAGGAAGTGTGGGAACAGAGGACACACAATTGGTGTGATGGTTTAAATAAAAATGGTCTCCATGGGCTCATAGATTTGAATGGTTAGTCTCCAGGGAGTGGCTCTGTTTGAAAGGATTAGGATTAGAAGGTGTGGCCTTGTTGGAGGAAGTCTGTCACTGGGGGTGGGCTTTGAGGTTTCAAAAACCCATGCCAGGCCCAGTCTCTCTCTCTCTCCCTCCCTCTCTCTCTCCCCCTCTCCCCCTCCCCCTCCTTTTCTCTCTCCTCTGCCTGTGAGTGAGACTGTACTCTCCTACCTGCTTGCGTGCCACCATGCTCCTGCCATAATGATAATGGGCAGACTCTAAAACTCGAAGAAAGCCCCAGTTAAAGGCTTTCTTCTCTAAGAGGTGCCTTGGCTGCGGTGTCTCTTCACGGCCATGGATCTGGGATTAAGCAACGGGAGTGGGAAAGAATGTCCTCACACGGTTACATCCCTCGTGCTGTCCCAGGTGACACTTGGGTATTCAAAGCTTATGCCAGCCCACTGGTAGAACTGGCCAGCCACAGTCTGCCTTCCGTGCTGGGTATCAGTAATCCAATTGAGTCTTTTCCATGGCTCATTGTGAATGTCAGCTCAACCAGGTTTGCAGTCACTTAGGAGCCATGTCTGTGGGCAGGTCTGTAGGGGTGTTTCTAGAGAGATTTAACTGAGATGACACACCTTTAATATGAAGATCACAATCCTGTGGGCTGGGGTCCTAACAGAACCAAAAGAAGACAGTGTGCTGGCCTTCTCCCTCTCTTTTCTCTCTGTCTCTCTTCTCCCCTCTCTTCCTGCCTCTACGTCTCCTCCCTTCTTTCTCCCCTACTTCCTGCTCCCTAACCTTCCCCCCTGTCTCTGCTTGTTGACTTGACTATGGACACAACCAACACCTCAGCTCCAGCTCCACACTTTCCCCATCATGATGATCTGTATAGCAGACATGAGCCAAGGTAAAATAAACTTTCCCTCTGGGTGCTTCTTTCAAGGGTTTCAGCATAGCAGTGAGACATGCAGTCCTGTCCCTCACTGTGGAAGTGACATATAGCCTGTGCTATCACTCTGCCCCTTACTTGACTAAATATACTCAGCAGGGCCCTAGGCAGCCTGCTAARCCCAAGGGTGTGTTGATCCCCAGGGCCTTGAAAAACAACTACCTCTGAGGTACCACATGTCAGGCTGCCCTTCTGCTCTGGGGCTCTGTCTGTAGGATGCTAAGTTATGTTTTAAGGTACCAGACCAGTCCTTACAAGATGATTAATGGCAGACAACTGACTTGCTTTCTATACTTCCTCCTTTTTATGTGACTGCTTTGGGTTAATCTTTGTTGATTTTATTTTATTATTACTATCATCATTATTATTATCATAACTGTTTTAGGCTCACATAGCCCAGAGCAGCCTGAAACTTGATACATACATCCAGATAACATTGGAATTGATAATACTCCTGCATCCACCTCCCAAGTGCTGGAGCAACCACATTATGCCACCCTGCCCAGTTTTTATGGTGCC